>PVIU01023382.1:0-27520 GCA_004026605.1 Ondatra zibethicus
GGGCTGGAGAGATGGCTCAGAGGTTAAGAGCATTGCCTGCTCTTCCAAAGGTCCTGAGTTCAATTCCCAGCAACCACATGGTGGCTCACAACCATCTTTAATGGGGTCTGGTGCCCTCTTCTGGCCTGTAGGCATACACACAGACAGAATATTGTATACATAATAAATAAATAAATATTTAAAAAAAAAAAAAAAAAAAAGAAGCAATGACCAGAACTATGGTTGACTCAAAATCAGAAACCATGAAGCCACCTAGAAATTAAATAGTGTCCTCAAAATGGTGAAAGAGGGCTGGTAAGGTGTTCAGTGGGCAAAGGTGCTGCCACCAAGCTCTAGGACATGAGTTTGATCTCAGCAGTCAACATGGTGGAAGAAGAGAACTGATTTTCACAAGTTGTCCTTTGATTTCCACACCCAGGTATACAAAATAAACGTAATAAACATACATGTGTGTCCTGCTCATGTTTAGTCACACTTCCTGGGTTCATAAGGTTTTGTTTTTAATCACAATTGGGGATTTCTTTGCCAATAACTTTTGAAAAACATTTTTTTTTCTTCTGTCTCACTCTTCTCTCCTTTTGGGGCCAGAAATTACCCTGATAGTCAGTGTGACTTTAGGCACTGTCCAGGTCTACATTCCCAGTCTTTCTTTTCCTCTGTGTACTTTGGTTTGTATGCTTTCTACTGGTCTGTCTTCAAGATCACAGATCCTTTTTTCTGTTATATCCAATCTTCTGGCAAACTCACGCAATCAATTTTCCCTTTTAACATGAATTTATTTTATGTGCATGTGTGCGTGCGTGCAAGTGTGCGTGTGTGTGTTGGGCACACATGTGGAGGTCAGAAACAACTTACAAGAGCTGGTTTTCTCCTTCCGCCATGTGGGGCCTAGGAATCAAGCTTGGCAGTGAGCACCTTCCAATGAGCTATCTCACTGGCCCCCACACCAGTGAAAGTCCAGAATCAAACTGGTTTTCAATTGTAAGAGCTCCTTTCCTTCCTGTACATGGTTTGTTTGTGTTCACTGCAATAACCCTCTTCACCCGTTCACTCACTTTCATGTGAATTCTTTAACATTTTTCACTAAAGTTCTTGTCAGTCTTAGGTACACTAACATCAAAAGCAATTTGCTTCAGTCGGGATCATGGGACTCTACTTCCTTCCAGCAGATTCTAATTTTGAGTCAAGGAAAGCTGGTGAGACCCCGGCTTCTCTTCCGAGCAAGCAGGCTCAGCTTTAGTCCTGGGAGACAGTATTTGCCCCATGTCCCTTCTGGGGTCTGGTCTCTTTTACCATGAATTCTGTGTCTCCTACAGCGGCTGCAGCACTGAGCTCCTGGCTGGTACCTGTGGAGCTCCTGCTGCGCACAGGCAGGTTGCCAGGCAGCCCAGCGCTCACACGAGCTTATATATGCAGAGTTGGGAGCACCTCCTTCATAGTCCTTTCCTTTGGCTTCCAATCTCATGTTCCGGCCACTCCCCAGTCTTCAATCTGTCCCCCAGCTCCTCAGATCAACAGCATAGCTTTCTGCTTGAGCTCTGCTCTCTCACTCAGACGGATAAAGGAATGCCTCAAGAAAAAGCCCCACAAAAGTGGCTTTCTCAGATGCCCTCCAACCCCCAAGAATGAAGTGATACTTCCCTGGTCTTTTTTGGTTTTTTAAATTTTTTATTTTTTATGTTCACTGGTGTTTTGTTTGCATATATGTCTGTGTGAGGGAGTCAGATCTTGGAGCTATAGACAGTTGTGAGCTGCCATGTGGGTTCTGGGAATTGAACCCAGGTCCTCTAAAAGAGAAGCCAGCTCTCTTAACCTCTGAGCCATCTCTCCAGCTCAATCCCTGCTCTTATACATATTAAAATTTATAATAAAGACATAACAATTAAAACACAGTGGCTCTCATGTAAGATTGTACAGGTCAATAAAACAGAATGGATATCTCTGAAAGAGACTGTTATACATTAAAATTTAATATATAATAAGAGAATGACAAACAAATGATTTACTCACTGAAGGGCAGTCTTGGAAAATGTTTGAAAGGAGCTTCACCTACACTACTTCACAGATCTTAGGCTCAAAAAGTTAAATATAAAAACCATAAAATCTAAAATAAAACATGGGAATGTTTATCATCAGTTCCATGTTGACAGATAAAATACTTAATCATCTTAGTTTTTTTTCTCAATTACAAGAATATTAAAAAACAAAACAAAAAGTAAAAAACCCTCAACTCAAATGGAAGCTTTGCTTTTTTTTTTTAAATTGATTTTATTGAGCTCCACATTTTTCTCTGCTCCCCTCCTTTCCTCTCCCCTCTCCTTCAACACTCTCCCAAGGTCCCCATGTTCCCAATTTACTCAGGAGATCTTGCCCTTTTCTACTTCTCATGTAGATTAGATCTATGTATGTTTCTCTTAAGGTCCTCATTGTTGTCTGGGTTCTCTGGGATTGTGATTTGTGGGCTGACTTTCTCGGCTTTATGTCTAAAAGCCACTTATGAGTGAGTACCTATGATATTTGTCATTCTGGGTCTGGGTTACCTAACTCAATATAATGTTTTCTAGATCCATCCATTTACCTGCAAAGGAGCTTTGCTCTTTGTCTAATATATGATCAGGTCTTTAGTAAATGCTAGCTGTTACTATAATTATTATGATTGTTTAATAACTATAGAGAAGGAAGTTCCTTAACATAAAAGGAGTATCAGAAAACTGATTAATAGGATTGTGCAAAATAATCTACTTTATTTATTAATGCAAAAAGCAAGGAATAACGGGTAAATGTTTACAAACATGACAAAGGATATCCTTAATATAGAAAGGGCATTTAAAAATCAACAAGCAAGGTCAAAGAGAAGGCTCAGTGTGTAAAGGTATTCGTTATCAAGCCTGATGACCTGAGCTGGGATTAAAAGGCAGGAGAACCGACACTCACAAGTTATCCTTTGACCTGCACATGCACAGCCATATTGTCCTGGTTAGTTTTGCCATGAACTTGACCACTTGGGAAGTGGTTATATGAATAACTGTCTGGATTGAACTGACTTGTGGGCATACCTGTGAAGAAGCATTTCAATTGCTAATTGATAAAGGGGGGCTCAGCCCACTGTGGGTAGTGTCATCCCCAGACAGGTGGGCTTGGGCTGTGTAAGAAAGGTAGCTGAGGAAGCCAACGGGAAGTAAGCCAGTAACCGCCTTCCTCTAGGGTTTCCGTTTGAGTCCCTGCCCTGACTTCCCTTGATGATAATACTATAACTTATAAAATTCTGTAGTAAACTCTTTCCTCCTCGGGTAATCTTATATGTGGGTGTTTTGCCTGCATGCATGTACATACACCATGTGTATCCCTGTGGAAACTGGAGAGGGTGTCTGACTCCTTGGAACTAGAGTTAACAGAAGTTGTGAGCTACCACCTGGGTGTTGGGAACTGAACCCTGGTCCTCTGGAAGAGCGGCTAGTGTCCTTAGCAGCTGAGCCATATCTCTCAGCCCTTCATCAGTGTTTTATCACTGCAACAAAAAGAAAAGCAGGAAACACACACACATGCACGCACACACGTACTCACATAAGCACAAATCAGTAAATAAGGGCTAGAGAGATGGTTCAGTAGTTAAGAGCAATGGCTACTCTTCCAGTGACCTGGGTTCAATTCCCAGCACCAAGAGAGAAGCTCACAATTGTCTGTAACTCCAATTCCAGAGGATCCAACACCCTCACACAGACACACATGCAAGCAAAATACCAATGTAGATAAAAATAAATCATTTTAAAAATCAGTAAGTAAGGCATCATCTCAGTAGAAAATGGGTTGGGGTGAGCAAACATTTCTAAGATACAAACATTGCTACTGGGTGTGCAGTGATGTGCTGGCGTGGTGACAGAAATCAGGAAGTAAGAAAGGACACCGGGATTAGGAGTTCAAGGACAGCTTTAGCTACACAGTCAGTTTGAGGCCAGCCTGGGGAACCTGAGACCCCTTACTCAAATAAACAAGTTTAACTGTAGTATTAAATACATGCAAAAGAAAGCAATCTGAGAAAGCTTGCTTTTGGGTGGCCGCTGGCAGCAGTAAATTGAGATGGACTCTCACTCTCTGAGAGGGAACGGGTAAGCCCTATTTGGGAAACTATGGCTATGTGTGTGGAGTTTTGAGCCTGTGAGTCAAGACTTCCTCATTTCAGGAATCTATTCTGAGGACGATCTCAGGCAGTGCTACTCACCATTCTTCTCTAATCCTCTTAATAAAAAAACAAGGATGAAAATAAATTAAGAACTCCTCCCAAGAAGCCAGGAGAAAAACATTAGAAAAATCCTAACAAGGTAAACGAAAGGAGCTGTGTTTTCCTTTTTATGCGGGTCCAGAGTTTTCTCACAGGGTTTCTGGCTCTAAGTTCTTGCTTTACTGCCTCATGGAGAAGAAGGGAATAATATGATCTCTGCCTCTTGGGCTTGGGATATTTTTCTTGGTGGACAAATGACTTAATTTTTTATAAGTGAACCAACAGTGCTGAACAACTGAATAGTCTGTTCTCTGTGTACCAAATTCTATTTATTAATACAAAAACAAGTTTGTTCTTTGCTATCTAATTATTTCCCATGAGCTCTTTTGCCCGTTGGTTTATTAAACCCTGCAGTTTGTTAATGTCACCAATCGTATGGCTTTGTGCTCCCTTCAAACAGTCACTGCTCTATACAGTTGCTATAGCACTGTAAAACATGCAGTTTCGGGATTATTACCTCGTAGATAGGCTAAACTTTCTAACAGAATAAGCTGACTTTTCACTCTTAAAATTCTTTAACGAGTGTGTGCGACTGTATTGTGGGTGTGTGCATGCGTGTGCAGTGCCTGAAGAGGCCAGAAGTGTGAGATCGCCTGGAACTGGAGTTACAGGTGGTTGTCAGCCACCTGAGATGGATGCTGGGAACCAAACTTGGGTCCTCTGGAAGAGCAGTACACGCTCACAACCATTGAGCCATCTCTCCATCCCCAACTTTTTACTCTCTAAAGTATTTGCTCCTAGAATGTCTGGCCCACCTTCATTAGTAAGACCATTTCTTCCCCTGTTGATTTAATTTGCATTACTGCTCACTATTGCCTCTTCTTTGTTTCAATTTTCCCACACTTTAAGTATGTCTCATACATTTGAATGCTTAGTCACTAGGAAGTAGCACCATTTGAAAGGATTAAAAGGATTAGGAGGGATGGCCTTGTGGAGGAAGTGTGTCACTGGGGGTGGGCTTTGAGGTTTCAAAAGCCCATGCCAAGCCCAGAGTCTGTCTGTCTGTCTGTCTGTCTGTCTGTCTGTCTCTCTCTCTCTCTCTCTCTCTCTCTCTCTCTCTCTCTCTCTCTCTCTCTTTCTGCTTACAGATCAGGATATAGGTCTCAGCTACTACCCTAGTGGCTGCAAGCAGTCTGCCATGCTCCCCATGTGATGATAATGGACTAAGCCTCTGAAACTGTAAACAAGTCCCAATTAAATGCTTTCTTTCATAAGAGTTGCCTTGCTCATGGTGTCTCTTCCCAGCAATAGAACAGTAACTAAGACACATGTTCAGAGAATAAAAGAAAGCAGGGTGTAATGGCACATACCTTTAATCCCAGCACTGGGGAGGCAGAGGCAGGCAGATCTCTGTGAGATCAAGGCCATCCTGATAATACATAGTGAGTTCCAGGACAGTCAGAGCTACATAGTAAGACTTTGCCTCAAAGAAGCCAAATAAATGAATGAATAAGCAAGCAAGCACAAATAAAGGATGCATTCAGGAAATAAGAACAATGCTGGAACAAAAGAACATTAGAAAAAAAGAGCAGAAATATTTTTAGGAGAAATTTTGGAAGATGAAGTTATTGTAAGATAAACTGTTGGAGCCTGGCAGTGGTGGCATACTCCTTTAGTACCAGTACTTGGAAGGCAAAGGCAGGTGGATTTCTGTGAGTTCAAGGCCAGCCTGGTCTAGAGAGAGAGTTTCAGGATAGCCAGGACTACACAGAGAAACCCTGTCTCAAAAAAACAAAACAAACAAACAAAAAACCCACAAACAATCAAAAAAGATAATCTGTTAGGAGAAATACATAAAGTAGAACTGAAAAAATGGAAAACAGAAAGGAAAAGTTTAAAAAACTTGTTGAGGATTAACCCAAGACATCTCTCATCCATCCAACAGAGGTAGTTCAAGGGAAAGAGAACACAGAACATAGCGGGAGAGAACACTACCATAGAAATCATTTAAGGCCATATCACAAAACTGTAGGGCGATACCTCTCCTAATAAAAGGCTTAAGGGGAGCCCAGCACTGTAAACACAAAGAATAACAAACAAAAACCCTGATGCACATTGTTGTGAAGTCACAGGACATAGCCTAGAGATAAGAAATAAGGGTTTGGGGAGAAAAAAAAATAGTTCACATAGGAAAGGACCTGAGTCAAAGTGGCCTTGGACATCCCAACAGCAGACAGCAGAACCGGCTGCTGAGAAAATGGTTTGTCCCTTCAAATTTCTTTAAAAAAAAAAAAATAAGAAAGAAAAAAAGAAAGAAAATAAAATCCCCAATCTAGAACTTTAAACACAGGCAAGCAAAGATGGAAATGAAAGTCGACTCATTTTCTTGGTTTGCCTCCCATACACCTTCTCAGGAAGCTACTGAAGGGTCCATTCCACCAACCCAAAGATGAGAACCAAAAAGAAGCCAGGAAACAGGGAGTGGAGCTCAGGGAGCTAAGGGCACCCGCAGATTAAGAGGACGGAGTCATTGCGATGCCACAGCTCTAGAAAGCAAACAGACTGCAGCAGGTTCGCGGGGCTCTCGGACCAGCACCAAGAAATCAGTGAGCTCTCTGTCATCTTTACGGTGTCAAGGCAGCAAGCATGAGGACTGAGTGGTGATGAGGACACAGCTAAGCAATCCCAGCTCCCAATCAGAGCCCATTATACCACTATGTGGTTCACAGGGAAAATGCTTATCGTAGGTAGTATTCGTAAGCTTACTAAATTACGAATACTGTCCTATTTTTTAATGCTTAGGATTTGGAATTCACACTGCTAGCAACGTTCAGTATTTAAAGCCTCTTGTTCTGATAAACTAGAACTCCACGCCCTACTCTACTGTTTTCAAACAATCTCAAAACAATGAGGGCTGAGAGCACAAACACAAAAGACAGCCAGACTTAGAGATAGTTCTCTTAACTGCACAAAACAACAGCACATAGATGTAGGACATTAAAACCCACGATTGACTAGAATCCATGCTAATAATACAACGATGATTCACTACTGCCTATTATAATATTTTATTATATTAAGAGATTAAAAGACAACAATGATATGATTATTTCCGCAAGTGAAGGGCATTTGATATAATTCGATATCCACTCTTAATGAAAACTCTAAATAAAATGAACAACATGAATACTTCCTTGATGTGACCCAGTGTGAGCAGATGGGCTAGTGTCACTCAGAAGTTGGCATGATGGTTTATGAAAAGGTGGAGAAGCGGACTGTCTGAAAACAAGAGCAGGACAAGTGTTCTCAGGCCCATCTGCCTTATTCGTGTGGAGCTGGTCTGGGAGCCGAGAGACCCAGAGAAGAGAACACAAATAATGCAAAGGGCAAAGCACTGTCTCCTGAGTGCCCAGAGCTGGGCACGGGCTGAGCGGCCAGCAGCACATTAGCAGTGCTGAGGCGTGAGCTCAGCCCACAAAAGTTAAAGAAAAAAAGAATAAACAAATGTGTGGGATGTTCATAAAGACAGGGACAGAAACTAAAAAAGTCAAGTGGGAATAACTGGCTTTTTCTCCTATAAGAAGTGTTAGGATTATAAACATGTCATCTGTCCTAAGTTAATTGCAAGGTTAATATGACTCATATCAACACCCCGTATTCTCCTTTTAGCTGGGCAAGGAGAAACAATGTTATAAGTTATATGTGTAAAGTAGCAAACATGAAGCATGAAATGAATTCTGCATAACTGAGAAGATGGCAGGGTGGCTTAATTCTAACACGCCGCACACTTAAGAAAGGGAATGTGACATTGAACAGGCACACTGAGGGGACAGAGTATCTCAGGACACTACAGACAGCTAGCACATGATGAAGTTTTAGCGCAGGCCAGGGGAGGAAAACACCAGCAGCCAAACTCAGCCTGTTGTTCACTTCAGTTTGTTGGATTTTTTGTTTTGTTTTAGGCAGAGTCTTACTTGCAGCCCTGGCTAACCTGAAGCTCTATGAAGACCACGTTAGAGCTGCCGTACTGCCAGGGTTAAAGGCATACACCACCACGCCCAGTCGCTTGTCTATTTTGGGATGGTCTTCCAGCTAAGAACAGCTTTTACTGTCTTTAAACAGGGGTGAGGAAAATGAGATCATTTTGTCACACGTGAAAAGAGTTTAAAATCCAAATGCCAGTAAATGCGGCTTTCTCCTTGTCAGTTTCTTACTGTCTGAGTGGCACCTGCAGTTCCTTCATGGCCACAGCCCCCAAAGCACATACACACTGACTGGCTCTTCACAAGAAAAGTTTCTCTACCTCTGCTGTGATGGCAACTACACTTTTTTAACCAAAAGAATAATAAACAAATAAAGTGGAATCTTTACACTCTGTTGACCAAAATAAACTTTGAGTTACCGAAGTCTATGAAACAAAACTCAAATCACAAAGGAACTGTCATATAAGGAGCCACACAGGCTGGCTCTGCAGGTAAAGTATTTGCCACACAAGCCTGGCCACGCCTGAGTTCAATCCCTGGAACTCATGCAAAGTGGAAGAACTGACTCCACAAAGTGGCTCACTGACTTTTATGTGCATGCGTGCACACACACACACACACACACACACACAGAGCCATGAACACATGTATACACACAAACACACTCTAATATTGAAAGTTTTTAAATGTCAAAAGAATTTTTTAATGTGAAATAAAAAGTTCTGCCTGACGAAAATACTGTAAAAGCAGCTGATATAAATCTGAAACCAAAAGACTCTAACACATATCCCAGACACAGAGTCAAGTGCATTCAAAATTACAAATCAATTTCAAAACAATAACTATCATCCCATGAAAAGATATAAAAAAGCTGGGTATGTAGTGATGTACACACCTACCTACAATGGTTACACACAGAAGGCTGATGCAGGTCTCAGGCCAGCTGGATCTACATAGTGAGACCCTATCTTTAAAAAAAAGGAAGGGAAGAAATACATGAAAAGCTAAAAGGCAAAAAAGGAGTAATAAAAATGACTTGCATCAGTTCTGGTGGGGCATGCCTGTAATGACAGCACTGGTGAGGCAGAGGCAGGAAGATCAGCAATTCACACCAGCTAGGAGTTTCTATCTCAACAAAACAAAGTGCCACACGTAGTGGCGAACTCATACAATCCCAACACCTGGGAAGCAGAGGCAGGGAGATGCCATGTTCAAGTCTAGCCTGGACTACAGCATTAAGTTCCAAACTAGCCTAAACTAGAGAGTAAGAAAGACCCTATCTCAAAAAGAAAAGGAAAAACAAAAGAATCCCCCATGAAAGGCATTTATTTCAAAACAGAAATTCAAAACAAAATGACCTTGAGGCCATGCCTCTAAGCCTTAGAACTTAGAAGGCAGAAGCAAAAGGATCAGATACTTAAGGCCGGGCTCAGTTAGAGTTCAAGGCCATCCTGGGCTTCAGGAGACCTTCTCTATCAAAATAAATAAATAAATAGATAGATAGATAGATAAATAAATAAATATTTTGAAAGCCCTACCTCATTGAAGGGTTTCCACATCTAAAGTGGGGTATCTTTTTAGACTCAATGATATTGCTAAAAATAACTGAAACAAAACTATTTTAAGGTACTAGGGAGCTACCAAGGCAGCCAAGGCTTGACTGTCCACGACCCAGAGAAGGGAAGTGCAGACAGGTGAGCAGATACTCGAGGTGCTCAGGCAGAATCTGTCTGTCTTGAGATGATGAGAGAGAGTGGTGACTATCTCTAATCTGAAAATCCAAGTTCTTAATACGTAGTGAGTAGAGAATGCTACAGTTCAGAACACAGGTGCACTAACATGCTGCACAAAACAATTACTTTCAGGTGATGTGTACAAGATAGACAGAAAACAAATTTCCTGGTGAGCTTTGGGTCACACCTGTGAGACAATGCACTATAAGCAAGCATGGCAGTGCCCACCTGTGATCTCAGCACTTGGAAGTACAGACAGGAGAGCCAGGACTTCAGCCTGGAGTATAGGAAACCCTTCTTAAAAAAAAAAAAAAAAAAACTCACTATAATAACATGCAAGTATTTCAAAATTTTGTTTTGTTTTTCGATACTTGTAGCTCTGGAAGTCCTGGAACTCACTCTGTAGACCAGGCTGGCCTCGAACTCACAGAGATCAGCCTGCCTTTGCCTCCCAAGTGCTGGGATTAAAGGCGTGCGCCACCACACCCAGCTCAAAGCTTGACTGGCAAGATAGTTGTGTGGGTGAGAGCGCCTGCTTGTACAAAGCCTGCAACACGCACTCAATCCCAGGACCCACCGTGGAAGCTGTTCTCTAATCACACACCCAGACTTCAGACACACAGAAATAAGTACACACAATAATAAAAAAATAAAACTTAAAAAGCGAAAATCTGAAACACACCTAGTACTAACCATTTTTGGTAAAAGATACTTAATCTCTATTAAGCCAACATTTAGGCAGACATATAAACAAATAAATAAATGGAGTTCATAGCGCAGACAGAACTTGAAGAAGCCCCAATCCTCTGGCGAAAATGACAAGGCGGCCAGGCAGAGAACATGGCATCCATGGATGTAACAGAATCAGGATGCTGGGCCTTCTTCTTCTCTTTTGATTTTTCTGAAGAGGCCGTCCACTTACTTGAGCACGTTAACTCCCTGCCTCAGCCTCCTGAGTACTCAGACTATGGGTGTGTGTCACCACACCCAGCTACCAGAATTCTTAAATGACTCAAAGGAAGAGCCAGGAAGCAAATTGGAAAGTGCAGGACAGAGGAGACAACGGGCAGCCGTCCTAGATGACGGTACCTTACTTAACCCTTGAAGTTCTCAGGTGGCCCCATGCAGAACTACACCAAAGAACACGGATGGACTGTAGGAAGAACAGGACTTACTTTATATCCTTACAGCCGATTCAGCTCAGACTTTGACTGGACCAGGGTTACACGGCCCCACTTAACCCAAGCATGAACTTCAGAGGAAACTCTTCTAAACTAACTGCTCAATTATTCATACCCATATCTGTAATTAAATTAAAAAATTACAAAATATACAAAGAAATAGACACAAAGGGGAGAAAAGGTAAGTAAACAAACTTATAGATAAGCCAGTTGTTTTATTACTTATTTTGTTTTGTTTTTCCTAAGATAGAGCTTCACTATGTAGCCCTGACTGTCCTAGAATTCACTATGTGGACAGGATGGCCTCGAACTCACAGAGTTCTGCTTGTCTCTGCCTCCCGAGTGCTGAGATTAAAGGTGTGCACCACCACCGCCCAGCTGATAAGGCAGTTATTAAAGCTATCAAATACTATAAGAGGCCTGGTGAGATGGCTCAGTGGGAAAGGTGCCTGATGCCAAGCCTGATGACCAAAGTTGTGTTGTGGAATATTAGCGTAAAATATGCTACATTTGTTTATGCTGTGGAATATTTGCTTAATGATGCAAAGATGTGTTGCATTCTTTCTTGGGGGAGGAAGGTGATGGTTCGAGACAGGGTTTCTCTGTGTAGTTTTGGAGCGTGTCCTGGAAGTTGTTCTATAGACCAGGTTGGTCTCTCGCTCACAAGGATCTGCCTGCCTCTGTCTTCCAAGTGCTGGGATTAAAGGTGTTTGCTACCACTGTCCAGATAGATGTGTTGCATTCTTTTATGTTGTATTTGTTTAACTCTGAAAAGCTGTGTTACTTTGCCTGTCTAAAACACCTGATTGGCCTAATAAAGAGCTGAACAGCCAATAGCTAGGCAGGAGAAAAGATAGGTGGGGCTGGCATTCAGAGAGAATAAATGAGAGGAGAAATCTGAAGAGAAGCAAGTAAAAGAACAGTGAGGGGGAGGGACAAAGAAAGGAGAAGAGAGGACACCAGGGGACAGCCACCCAGCTATACAATCAGCCAAGGAATAAGAAGGAAAGAAAGGTATATAGATTAGAGAAAGGTAAAAAAAAAAAAAAAAAAACAAAAAAGCTCAGAGGCAAAAGGCAGCCAGAATAATTTAAGAAAAGCTGGCTAGAAACAAGCCAAGCTAAGGCCAGGCATTCATAAGTAAGAATAAGTCTTTGTGTATTTATTTGGGAGTTGGGTGGAGGGCCATCAAAGAGCAGAAAGTGAAAAAAAATAAAAAAACTACAGAGTTGACTCCCAGGACCCACATGGTAGAACAGAGAACTGAGGGGAGTTCCCACAAGTATGTTCCCACATGCATGCACACACATAATAAATACATGCATAAAATAAAACATTCCCCAAAACACCCTTTATGACTGCAGTTATGAATTTTGCTTTTGGTTGTGGTTCTGTATGTAATGGATGGAGGCATGTACCTACAGAGGCCACAGTGGGCAATGCCCCTGGAGCTGGAGTTAGAGGTGTTGTGAGCTGCCTGATGCAGGTGCTGCGAATCAAACTGGGGTCCTTCCTCTGGAAGAGCAATACATCTCTTCACCACTGAGCCCAATAAAACATTTTTTAAAAAGACTTTAAGAGAATCCAGTGTAGCATGCCTGTAGCCGCAGCAGTCCCAAGACTGAGGCAGGAAGCAGCCTGGCTTATATAGTGAAGCCAACCAAGGAGGAAGTGGCAGAACAAAGAAGTTTACTAGAAAACTAGATTTTGAAAGAAACCAAACATAAACCCTATAACTAAAATGCAATAACTACCAACAAGAACTCAGTGACAGATGCGTTTCACAGCAGCTGGGACACAGCAGAGCAATTAGTAAACTGAAGATGTGTCAGTAGAGAGAATCACAGAGGACGGGCAATGTGGAACACAGCATAAAAAATGGGACCTTAGAAAACGTCTACTATAAACATTGCTGCAGTCTAAGAAAGGAAAGAGAATAAAAGCAAGGCAGACCAATACTGAAAAGTAAGATTGCTAATCTTGTAAAAGTTCATCAAAGGCAGATATTCCAAGACTCCATGAAACTTTATCTCAAAGACACATAGAAAAATGGGGTCTGGAGAGAAGGCTCAGCATTTAAGAGTGTGCACCACTCTTGCAGAGGACCCACGTTCCCAGCACCCACCTGGAGGAGCTGATGCCCTCTTCTGGACTCCTTGGGTACCTGCACTCATGTGTGAACACACGCAGGCACAAACACACACATTAATTAATTAACTAATTAATTAATTAGAAAAATAATCTTAAAAGCATTCAGAAAAGATGATTCATTAACTCTCAGAGGAATACAAAACTGACAAGTAACAGCAAACATGAGAAAATGAGCATGACCCGCCCTCCGGGGGCTGGGAGCAGCCCAGCGTGGAGGTGCACTGTCTTCCCAGGACTTGGGATTCAAGGCCAGCCTCAGCTACTTAGCAAGTTAGCAAGCTCTACCTGAGCTACCCAGGGATGATTTGTCTCAAACAAAACCAAAAATCATTGCTGGATGGTAAAAATGACGAATAAAAAAAAAATCAATGAGGGGGCTGGAGAGATGGCTCAGTGGTTAAGAGCACTGCCTGCTCTTCCAAAGGTCCTGAGTTCAATTCCCAGCAACCACATGGTGGCTCACAACCATCTGTAATGAGGTCTGGTGCCCTCTTCTGGCCTGCAGGCATACACACAGACAGAATATTGTATACATAATAAATAAATAAATATTTTTTTAAAAAAATCAATGAAAAAAAGAACACACAGCCTTGAAGCCTCTGCTTAAAAGACACTTTACTAATTGCAAAGGGATTCATTAATAGAAAGCCTGGGAAATGCCACCTCAATCAACAGGTCAAAGTGAAATCACCAGCAATGGGGGTAAAAATCACCGTCAATGTCATATACTTCCCATTAGGAAAAAGCAACACTTTCTACCAAAAATGAAGACCACATCCAGTCATGAGGGGCAACACAAACATCCAAACTGCAACACAGTGCACACAAAACTGCCCTAAATCCTGCCAACAAGGAAAAGTCACAGAAGACCAAGGAAGCCTAGGCAACACTGCTCTAAGTTAAAAGCAGTTAGGCGACTAAGATGCTCCTCTGCCACTGTGCTCGGGCAGTGCATGTACTCTAGACTGATTGTTCCTTTGTGCTACTGTGTTTAGTCTTCACGGCCAGCAGTTTGTCCCCAGGGACACACTTCTAGTGTGCCTGTGAGGTACTTCTAGTGAGGCTGAACTGAGGAGGGAAAGATCCACTCTCCTAGTGGGCACAGCATTCCAGGACCCTTGATACAAAGGGTCCAAGGAGAAAGCAGTGGGTGGGTGCCTGTCTGCCTTTGCTGCTCCCTGGCAAGTGCAGCTACCACTGATACAACCTCCATCTACACATGTCAGATCCTAGCCTCTTTGGCTTTCTAAATTGGACTGAACTGCAGAAACTCTCCACGCCTTTAGCACAGGATTAGAATGCTGATACCTCCAGATCCATGGACTGAGCTACCCAGTTTTCTGCCTCTACAGCATGCAGACAGCCACTATCATGTAATAAATGTCATTATAATATACATCAGTTCTATTGTTTCCGTTCCTCTGGGAAACCCAACAGGAAACATCATAGAGGGCATTATTAAGACAACTGACTAAATCTAAACAAGGTGTGTGTGTGTGTGTGTGTGTGTGTGTGTGTGTGTGTGTGTGTGTGTGTATTTAGAAACAGAAGGGGTGAAGAGATGAAGTAATATTAATATTTTTGGAGTCTAGATGACAGATATATGGGAATTCTTTATACTATTGGAATTCACTTAAAATATTAAGTATTGAAAAGCACTTCAAACTAAAAGATTTTTTGAAAAAGAAGATGGGGCTGGAGAGGGGGCTTGGAGACTCAGAACTGAAGCACTGATCTAATCAATCTCTATCAATAAAAAATCCAGAGTCAAATATTGGGGTAAGAACCTGAGAGATCAGAGAAGCAGGGAGCAGCTCTCAGTCACCTCCAACCTCTTCTGTTCCTCCAAAGGACCAAGATCCTCTCTTAGGCCTGTCTTACTACTTCCTGTCTCCTCTCTGTCTACAGTCCTCCAAATGTCTATGATCAGCTAGTGGTTAGCTTCGCCCTCTGAATCCTAGCAAGCTTTATTTGTCAGAACACAAACAGAATGTCATATGTTTCCACCTTTTTGTCTAAATAAAAAGCAAAGATTTTTAGCTAACATACTAAAACTATATATAATAAGTACAATAACTATATGTAAATATATAAGCAATGTTAATGTAATGTTAATTACATTAGCAATGTCCAGTCCATTTGCATTTGATAAATTCAGAGAAAATACTCCATTATCTATCCTATCTTTGTGAGTCCTAAGTTTTGTACCTAATTCACTTTCTATCCTAACTTGCATTACTAACCCCAAGCTATCTTTTTATGTCTTTCAACCTTATACACTACACACCTCTTTTGTGAGTTTCTCTTCTGAATTTGGTAACAAGGAAAACTATAACTAATTAGTCTTCAACTCCATCAGAGACCTGAGAAGGATATAATATTACCTGAGTAAGCAGGAAGTGCAGAGCAAATAATTTCAAAACCGAAGACGTGAACAGAAACAGCTGGCTGCCTGGAGAGTCACCCAAGGTTCCTCTGTAACATTGGGGCACCCATCTTTGGGCTGCAGGCCTAGAATATCTCACAGATTTTTCTGTGAAGCAGAATTTTTGAAGGACTGTCCTACTTTGTCTTGGGAAAGTTCAGTAGTCAATTTCTTTTCTGTCCTGCTTGTCCAATTTGGACAGCATACTATAAGTAGTCGAGGCAAGGGCAGTTTCTTGCCCAAGGGCTAATTTTTGTCACAAAGAAACTCCATTTGGCTAACACAATAAAACTTCATCTGGAATTTCTTTGATGCTCACCATCTTCTCTGAAGTATATTGGTGCTGCCAGGAGCAGACATGTCTCATAAAAAAAAAAAAAAAAAAAAAACCTTACATTATTAAAACATCTTAAATGCCATATTCTGTAGATCTCTGAAGTGTCTGAAGGCTACCTGTCTATCTAAAATATATCTCTGTTTGACCTTGAAAACATATCTAACATGACTACAAGTTTAATTATAATAGGTGACTAACTACTAACCTGCATTTATTATTCTAAATAGTTTGTAATAATAGCTTTCAAAAACTAAAATTTTACATTACATTGTTAAATGAACTGCATAGGTACAACACCTTGAACAAGAGGAGAGATGTATGTACATTATGTTCTAACAAAAACAACCTTAAGTTTGTACCAATACAAAATCCATACCAATACAAAATATTTAAGACTAGTAGTTGCTTTTTCGGTTTAAAAGTAGATTTGATAATTTACCCCTTTATCCTATCATTTCTAAAGAGTGATTACTGATGTTGAAAAGGGTGTGGGTTCAGTTCCCAGCACCTATATCAGGCAACTTACAATTCCTGTAACTCCAGTTCCTTGGATCTGGTACCCTCTTCTGGTCTCAAGGAACACTGCACACAAACAATGCACATGCAAACAAGAAACACACTCATACACATAAATAAAAATAAAACTTTAAAAAGACTAGAGGATTTCTCAGCAACACAGTACTTACCTAGCATGTTTCAGGCTCTAGGTTTGATCCACAGCAACAAAAAGAAAAGAAACTGAAAAAAGAAAATTTGTTTTCATACAAACACTAAAGAGCCGAGCGGTGGTGGCACATGCCTTTAATCCCAGCACTTGGGAGGCAGAGGTAGGTGGATCTCTGTGAGTTCAAGACCAGCCTGGTCTACAGAACTAGTTCCAGGACAGGCTCCAAAGCTACAGAGAAACCCTGTCTCAAAAAAAAAAAAAAAAAAAAAAAAAAAAAAAAAAAAAAAAAAAAAAAAAAAAAAAGAATTCATCACTTGCAGGGCCCTCCCCAATGAACCATTAAGGGAATTCATCAGACAGAAGGAACATGATCCTACATGGAAGCATGAAAATATAAAAAGCATAAGCTCAAAGGAAAGAGTACATATAAATGAATATTGACTGTATATAATGATAATGTCTTCAGGGTTAAGATCTACACAGTACTACATAGACCTGTGAGGATCACTACAACAGGACAGAAGGTAAGCGCAGACGGAATGAAAGTGCTCTGAAGTTGGGGCCCATGAGGTGGCTCAGCGAGTGAAGATGCCTGCCACTAACCTTGCAAGTTAGCCTTTGATCCCCACACATGCACTGTGGCACATGCACACCTATACCAAATAAATAAGTAAATGTAAAAATGAATTAATGAATGAAGCACTCTGAGGCACTGGCATCACTGGCAAGTGGTGGTCCTCATGCACACACACTACAGGAAGCCAGTGCCAAGCGGCATCTCCAGGGCAGTAATTCTTCAGCACTGTGGGCTTCTGCACTCTTCAGGTGAATGAGAGATCCCAAAGAACTGATGTTATAGAATACACAGTGCTGATCCTCCACAGAAAATCAGAACTCAAGCCTGAGCCAAGCACAGCAGTGCACACCTGTCAGAACACCACTCAGGAGGATAAGGCAGGAGGATCATGAGTTTGGGCAAGTCTAGACTACAAACAGAACTACAAAGAAAAAGATCTTAAATGTTACTCAGAAAGAAAAATGTTGTTAGGAATATTAGGTTTTGTCATATGATCATCTCATTAGATGCTGAAAAAGCCTATGACAAAATACAACATCCCTTCATGATAAAGATCTTGGAGAGAGCAGGGATACAAGGAACATACCTAAACATAATAAAGGTAATATACAGCAAGCCAACAGCCAACATCAAACTACATGGAGAGAAACTCCCAGCAATCCCACTGAAATCAGGAACAAGACAAGGTTGTCCAGTCTCTCCATATCTATTCAATATAGTTCTTGAGGTCCTAGCTAGAGTAATAAGACAACAAAAGGAAATCAAGGGGATACAAATCGGAAAAGAAGTCAAACTCTCAATGTTTGCTGATGATGTGATAGTTTACATAAGCTACCCCAAAAATTCTACCAAGGAACTTCTACAACTCATAAACACTTTCAGTAATGTAGCAGGATACAAGATTAACTCAAAACAATCAGTAGCCCTCCTGATAAATGGGCTGAGAAAGAAATCAGAGAAACATCACCCTTCACAATAGCCATAAATAGCATAAAATATCTCGGAGTAACTCTAACTAAACAAGAGGAACACCTGCATGACAAGAACTTTAAATCTTTGAAGAAAGAAGTTGAAAAAGACACCAGAAAATGGAAAGATCTCTCATGATCTTGGATAGGTAGAATTAACAGTAAAAATGGCAATCTTACCATAAGCAATCTACAGATTCAATGCAAAGCCCATCAAAATCCCAGCAAAATTCTTCACAGACCTCGAAAGAACAGTACTCAATTTTATATGGAAAAGCAAAAAACCCAAGATAGCCAAAACAATCCTGTACAATAAAGGACCTTCTGGAGGCATCACAATCCCTGACTTCAAACTCTACTGCAGAGCTACAATACAGTACTGAAAACAGCCTGGTGTTGGAATAAAAACAAATAGGAGGACCAATGGAACCGAATTGAAGACCCGGTATTAATAAACACACCTACAAACATCTGATTTTTGACAAAGAAGCAAAAAATATCAAATGGAAAAAAGAAAGCATATTTAACAAATGGTGCTGGCATAACTGGATATCAACATGTAGAAGAATGAAAATAGGCCCATATCACCACGCACAAAACTCAAGTCCAAATGGATCAAAGACCTCAACATAAAGCCAACCAAACTGAACCTCATAGAAGAGAAAGTGGGAAGTACACTTGAACGCATTGGCACAGGAGACCACCTCCTCAATATAACCGCAGTAGCACAGACACTGAGAGAAACAATTAATAAATGGGACCTCCTGAAACTGAAAAGCTTCTGTAAAGCAAACGACACAGTCAACAAGACAAAACGACAGCCTATAGAATGGGAAAAGATCTTCACCAACCCCACATCAGACAGAGGTCTGATCTCCAAAATATACAAAGAACTCAAGAAATTGGTCATCAAAAGAACAAATACTCCAATAAAAAAATGGAGTACAGACCTAAACAGAGAACTCTCAACAGAGGAATCTAAAATGGCTGAAAGACACTTAAGGAAATGTTCAACATCCTTAGTCATCAGAGAAATGCAAATCAAAACAACTCTGAGATTCCATCTTACACCTGTAAGAATGGCCAAGATCAAAAAACACTGATGACAACTTATGCTGGAGAGGTTATGGGGAAAAGGGAACATTCCTGCATTGCTGGTGGAAGTGCAAACTGGTACAGCCCCTTTGGATGTCAGTGTGGCGATTTCTCAGAAAATCAGGAAGCAACCTTCCTCAAGACCCAATAATACCACTTTTGGGTATATATACAAAGGATGCTCAATTGTGACACAAGGACATGTGCTCAACTATGTTCATAGCAGCTTTGTTTGTCATAGCCAGAACCTGGAAACAGCCTAAATGACCCTCAACCGAGGGAAATAAGGAAAATGTGGTACATTTACACAATGGAGTACTACACAGCAGAAAAAAACAACGACAGCTTGAAATTTGCAGGCAAATGGATGGAACTAGAAAACATCATACTGAGTGAGGTAACCCAGACCCAGGAAGACAAATATCATATGTACTCACTCATAAGTGGCTTTTAGACATAAAGCATAGAAAAAATCAGCCTACAATTCAAGATCCCAGAGAACCTAGATAACAATGAGGACCCTAAGAGAGACATTAGATTAGATATGGATCTAATCTACATGGGAAGTAGAAAAAGATAAGATCTCCTGAATAAATTGGGAGCATGGGGACTGTGGGAGAGGGTTGAAAGGGAGGGAAGAATCAATTTAAAAAAAAAAGAATATTGGGTTTTGTAAAGCCAGATGTGGTGGTACACACCTGTAATCTTAGCACTTGGGAGCTGGGTGCAAAACATTCAGAAGTTCAAAGTCCCTCTCATCCACACAGCAAATCTGAATCTGGACTAGGCCACATGGCGCAACTCTCAACACCAGCAAGAAGAATGCTTGTTTCCAGAGCCAGGTGGATTCTGCTCAGCAGGCACTTGCCAGTGTACACAAAGATGGTTCTCAACACTTGAAAATACCTGTTTATAACTTTAAAAAATGTTTTTTATTGAGACAGGATTTCTCTGTGTGTAACCCTGGTTGTCCTGGAACTTGATCTGTAGACCAGACTGGCCTCAAACTCACAGAGATCCTTCTGCCTCTGCCTCCCAAGTGCTGGGAGTGCCACTTGGCTAAATTATAATAAAGTATAAAAATAAGTATACCAAATTGTTGGACCAAGTTTCTGATTACAAAGATAATATGGATATAAAATAAGAACTGAAAGTAAATCCAATCATGCTCAATTTGGATTTTCTGCATATATATATAAATATACATATAACATACTACAAATAAACACAAACAAGAAGTGTGTGTGTGTGTGTGTGTGTGTGTGTGTGTGTGTGTGTGTGTGTGTGTGTGTGTGTGTGTAAAAGAAGTCCAAAAGTAGTGTCTGTGTCTAGTGTCCTGGTCCTGGCTTCCCAAGGTCATTCTCACTAAATAAATCTCGGGAAGATGTTTGATTCTGGGCTTAAGTTCATCTGAGATGTGTATTCCAGGAATCACAGGACCCAACCTGAGCCTGAACCCACTGGACCAAACCCGAAACAGTAAACCAAATACTCCAGACTACAGGATATAAAAGATAGTCAAACATTTTGTTTTCAGACAGTCTCATAAGAAGATGAGAACTTGCTTTATAGACCTAGCTGAACTGAAGTTTTCGGTAGTCTTCCTGAATCTGCCTCCACATACTAGAATTACAGATATGTAAGTATGTACCGCCCCATTCAGCAAATAACATATAAATGATACAAATGAGAGTGATTTTCCCAGAAGAGAAAGGATGAGGAAGCACTTAGCAAAAAAAAAAATTTGCAAATAACTGTGGTGCACGGTAATCCAGAAGGATTAATAGTTCAAGGTCACTGTCAATCAAGACTGGTGTGGCTGGAGAGATGGGTCAGTAAATACTACTAAGCAAGTACTACTCTTCCCGATGACCTGAGTTCTACTCCTAGAACCCCACGTCCAATGGCTCACAACCCTGTAACTCTAGCTCCAAGAATCTGACTCGTCAGGTCAACACCAGCACCTGCACATGCGTACACATATACAAAGACACACACAAACAGGCAGACACATAATTAAAATAAATCTAAACAAAATATTTCTTAAAAAGACTTAGAACAGCCTAGGCTAATGAGATCATAACTCACATAAACTATAAAAAAATAAATGTATGAGAAACAACATATTTAGGAAGTCCATTTTTTTTCTAATTTCAAAGAAAAAGTCAATTAAAGCAAAGTTCTCCACTGGATGCTAGAGTGAAGGCTGCTGGGTAACAAGCTAACACCAGCTCAGAGAAGCCTTTCTTAGACTAAACGGATCTGCTAATCACCTCGATAACCAACTGGTCACAGTAGCATCACCAGCAGCAGAGAACTCTGACATTCCTTCCTTGTAACATGGTACAGTAATGAGTATGTAACATTACTTATTAAGTATTCTTGCCAAAAACATGTGATCTCAGTCTTATGAAATGGGAACAATGAGACAAGCCCAGAATAGTCAATAAACCAACTTGATATCTCAGATACATCAACTGCAACTAAAGCTACAAAAGTCAAGAGGGCAGGTCTCTGGAGTGAGCAGGGAAGCTCTAGGTATGACCCCTGGCTGTCTCCTGGAATGACAAGCTACAAAAGAAACTTGGGAACAATTAGGGAAATTTAAACATGAAATATATACATATATATGTATACACATACACACACACATAAACCCTCCTGGAATGATATATATCAGGTACTTTATGAGATTCATGTTAATTTTTTTCTCTGTGATATGTGAAGTGGATTATGTGGGAGAACATCCTTATTTGATGAGGTATATGCTGAAGTAATTAAGAGTCATCATGATATCTACAAATCCCTTTCAAATGGCCATTGAAACATGCAACATGAATGTAGATGCATGCACAGAGAGAAGAAAGACAGATAAGCATATATGGGAAAATATCAATCAGCAAGAAACAAGATAAAAGTTATCTGGGTGTTCTTGCAGGGTTCCATTTTTCTGTGAATTTGAAACTATTCAATATTAAAAGATTAAGGAAAAAGTCAGGTTGGATGATGCCAGCACTCAGCAGGTGGAGGCAGGACCCTCAGACATTCAAAGCCATCCTTTACAAAGAACAAGTTTGAAGTTAGTCTGGGTTATGCGATGCCCTATCAAAGAAAGAGAAAAGGAGGGCTGGAGAGATGGCTCAGTGGGTAAGAGCACTGGCTGCTCTTCCAGAGGTCCTGAGTTCAATTCCCAGCAACCGCATGGTGGCTCACAACTGTCTGTAATGAGATCTGGCGCCCTCTTCTAGTGTGTGGGAAGAATGTTGTATACATAATAAATAAATCTTAAAAAAAAAACAACTCAATCTTAAAAAAAAAAAAACAAAGAAAGAGAAAAGGAGGCTGGAAAGATGGCTCCCTGGATAAGAGCACTTGCTGCTCTTGCAGACAACCTGGGATCAGTGCCCAGCACCCATAGTCTGTAACTGCAGTTCCAAGGGCTCTAACACCTTATTCTGGCCTCCACAGACATTGCACGCACTGGGTGTACCTTCACACATGCAGGCAACACACTCATACGCACAAAATGAAAACAAGTAAATCTTTTTTTATTTTGTTTTGTTTTTCGAGAGAGGGTTTCTCTGTGTAGCCCTGTCTGTCCTAGAACTCACTCTATAGACCAGGCTGGCCTTGAACTCACAGATCTGCCAGCCTCTGCCCCACCCCCAAGTGCTAGCTAGGATTAAAGGTATCACCACCACCAGGAGTAAATAAATCTTTTAAAAAGGGGGGGGTCCACAGAGGGGTACTGGTGTCAGGTTGGAAAGACTCCAAGCCCACAGGCCTTGACCCAAAGTGCTGATGCAGGGAATCAAAGCTGAGAGCTGAGCAGGGTCTTACTACTTACGACCAGAAGAGGTGAGATAGGAAGACTAGTGCCTACTCCATAGTTACCAAAGCAAGGTGAAGAAAACATTCACTGTCCTGTGGCCATCACCTGGCACTGGTAAAGGCAACAGATGCCCAACAATACAAGAACTGCCATGGTTAGGTGTCCTAGTGAGGCCAGACCTCCAGGTCTGTATCATAAATTATCACTCTGGACACCACCATTTCCTGTAAAAAAAAAAAAAAAAAAGCTTGCCCTTTTCTGTCAAGATTTAGCACTGATGCTAAATCCACAGTCCCCTCAGTGCAATGGTTTTGCTTTACACAGGAAACTAAGTCACCTGTATCTGCCAACTGAGTGTAGGAAGGATTCCCACTGTTCCCCAGCTCTTCTGCTTGACAACACAGAACACAGAAATAACACGGACTTTCTCACTGAACAGTGGTGGCGCACGCCTTTAATCCCAGCACTCGGGAGGCAGAGGCAGGTGGATCTCTGTGAGTTCGAGGCCAGCCTGGTCTACAATAGCTAGTTCCAGGTCAGGCTCCAAAGCCACAGAGAAACCCTGTCTCGAAAAACCAAAAAAAAAAAAGGATTTATTTGGGGCTGGAGAGATGGCTCAGTGGTTAAGAGCACTGACTGCTCTTCCAGAGGTCTTGAGTTCAATTCCCAGCAACCACAGGGTAGCTCACAACCATCTGTAATGAGATCTGGTGCCCTCTTCTGGCCTGCAGGCATGCATATATATACTGTATAAACAATAAATAAATAAATATTTTTAAAAAAAAAAAGAAGACAGAAAGGAGCACATTAAACAGTCTGGCCAAAGGACAAATACCTTGCAGAAATAGTTTTGCTTGTTTGCTTGTTAAGTCCTTTCATGAGGGAGGACTTTGACAAGTCTAGGGATCCTTCTGTAATTATGCTTTTATGGTCTTAGGCCCTTCGTTTCTAGGCAGGAGGCAGCAGGGTTATGCCAATTTACTACCTTGAACACTCATGCCCAACACAGTTATGGACAGTCTAGCAAAAACAGTGTTTCCCTGCCACTGAGAAATCCTAAGAGAACCAATGTGGTCATTAAGATGATCACAAAGAACACAAAAGGGTAACTGTAAAAGCACAGAAATCAGCTGGGCAGTGGTGGCGCACACCTTTAATCCCAGCACTCGGGAGGCAGAGGCAGGCGGATCTCTGTGAGTTCGAGCCCAGCCTGGTCTACAAGAGCTAGTTCCGGGACAGGCTCCAAAGCTACAGCGAAACCCTGTCTCAAAAAACCAAAAAAAAAAAAAAAAAACCAAAAAAAAAAACCAGAAAATATAGCGGAAATAAAGGTCACAAAGCAATAATAATAAATTTTAAAATACTTAGGATTAAAGAAAATGTGTAAGAGCTAGGCAAGAATTCAGCCAAACCATCAACAGGAAACAGTTCACTTGAAAGAGACCTCACTTCCCTGGACACAAAGGCTGCAATCTGCAAAGATGTCACTTCTTCCCAAGGTAATTTCTATATTGAATGTAATTTTAATCAGAATTCCAAAGAGATTGATTGGTAAAGGGTGAGGGGAGGAAGAGCATCAAGAAGAGAAGATACGGGGCTAGAGAGATGGCTCAGTGACTGCAGAGGACCTGGGTGTCATTCCTAGCACCCACATAGTTCACAGCTATCTGTGACTCCAGTTCCAAAGGACACCCTCTTCTGGCCTCTGCAGACACTGAATGCATGTAGTGCACAGACATATATGCAGATAAAACACCCTTACACATAAAATAAAAATAAGAAGGGTTGCAAAAATCCTTCCACAGGAGAGACTGAGAAAGGAATTGTAAATGCCGGGGCCATTCTCAGCAGCAGCAGCGACAAAGCAGGAAGTAACAATCGATAATAACAAAACACTGCTACATGAGCACAACAGACAGGGACATCAACGAATGAGAACATTCAGAACACAATATATGACAAAGTGACATGTCACTAAGCGGTGCCGGAACAATCGGATTGGTCACTAGGAAAAATAAAGCTATAGTCCCTGATGCTCAGCTAATAACAAAATAAATTCCATGAAAGAAAACTGGAGCCACAAAAGAAAAAGGGAGGCAAATATGTTCACGCCTTCAGAGTGTGGGAAGGATTTTCTCTGGTGTCAACCCAAACAAGGAACTATGAACTTGATAGTCTGGAAGGTTAAGAGCTGTGCTGGAGAGCACAGCTGAGGTGGACGGCACACACCAGCACAGCCTGTCCACAGGTCAGGAGAGTGGCACACATTAAAATGAAAACAAATCCATTTCCTTTAACCCAGGATTAGCAACTTAGTTTTTTTCAGTTTTTATCCTAAAAGGGCAATCCCAAAAGTAATACCTGTTTCTCCAGAGCATTCAAAGAAGGGCTGCTGTAACAGAGAAAAATGACAATAATCTGGATGTTCATCAAGAGGGCTGGTTAAAATAAATTATGGCACATATTTTCTGTCCAACACTGAGCATTATTAAAACTGGCGGTAGAGATCTGTAGTTATAGACACAAATTATGTCTGAGAAACAGTGCCTAGCAAAAAGAACAAGCAGAAGAGGCAAAATCTGCAAAGATTTGACAAAGGAAAGAAAGATCCAACAGCCCCAAAAAAGGCAAAAGGTAAAGGCTCCTACCAGCCTTTTTATTTGTGCCCTTCCACTGGCCCAAACACCAAATTCTTCCAGATACCCTAGTCTCTCAGTCTCTAAAATGGTAATTCCAAAAACCCAGCAGTGCCATGATCATGCCCTGTGCTGTCCCTAGGGTTTGCTGGTGTCTGTGAAGTATGCTGCTATACCAGGTTATTGCGGCAGATTTCCATCAGCCTCACCAGGTCTTTAAAGTTCTTAGGCAAAACTAAAGAACTTTAGCTGAAAGGCCCCAAAGACAAGCAGGCCAGGTAACAAGCAAGCTAGCTTTAGGAGAAACATCCCAGCAACCTTCTCCCCACCCCCACACCAGGTGCAGCGCTGGCAGCAAGGCTAAGTCAGAGTTTCATCAGCAGTCCCCTTGGGATGAGGTCATCACATCCCGACTACCTCTAGTCCTCCAGGGGGACGATTATCACACTGTCACCAGTGTCCCCAGGGCTCCTTATTAGTCTAATAGAAACCCTTCATGCTTGCATAGAGACTGACAGAGACTGTGAGCTTGAAATACACTTGTATGTATAGGCCCTACCCCAGGGCCCATCTTCTGGAATCCTAACGGCAGCTGCCAGGCTCTGGGGATGTCTAGGGAGAATTGGAGCAGCTTCTGGTGGTGGTGGGGGGGGGGCAGTATACAAACAATACCTTAAACCACAGCCAGGAGCCCTGAAGACAGAGGTCATGTCACTAAAGGGCAGATGGGACACAGCTAATCCCTGCCATTTCATATAAGAACAAACATTGTGTCATGGAACTGGCAACCTCTCAGCAAGGGGTGGCACGAGATGCTGGTGGAAGCTCCACAATGGCCTCCCATGCCACTCCTCTGTCCAGCTTACTAGAATGCTGGCTGTGGGCATTAGATCAGTAACATGGGATGCTCTGTCCCCACAGGTGAGGCCGAGCACCACCTTCCAGACTATTCCACTTTACTCAGCTCACAGTTACTGTGTCTCTCTCCCTATATAGTATCCTGTCTCTCCCATGGGGCCAGAATGAAGCAAGTTCTACCTATATGATGCAATGACCAGTCACAGGTGAGGTCCGGGCTTTTCTGAAAACCTAATGAACAGGCAGCAGCAGCTTGTGTGCTTCTTGACAGCACACAGGTGCTGGTAAATAGCCCCATGGGTGTCCTGGTAAACTCAGGCAACAGCCCCTCCCCCTCACACACACACTCTCAGAACCAGCGCACGCGCACACACACTCTCAGAATCAGTGCACATGCACACACTCTTCACACCTTGCCAGCTCTGCCTGGAACCTCAAGAACAGATCTAACCATTCTCTTCCCTAAGGGTTAGAACTCCAGTTTCAAACTTGCAACTTCTTGTCTCTCACACACAGAACACTCTGATAGGTTAGATGCTGCTGCTTAATTACTGTAATGAGAGGTGCTTTTGGGGGGAGGGGGTTCTGCAAACATTCATTTTTCCCTGTCCTACCTTACTGTGAAAATCATGGCTCAACAGTGTTTCCCCATAACTCCCCCTCCCCTTCCCCCACCTCCTCATGTGCAAGGAAGGAAAGAAGCTCTTCAGTCAGTGTCCCAACATTCCCAGAGGTGAGTGGATATCTGTACTAGTTTCCAAACCACTCTTTTAAACCGGAATGGTTTGGGTTTTTTTTGTTTGTTTGTTTTTTGGTTTGTTTTTTGTTGTTGTTGTTGGTTTTTTTTTTTTTTTTTTG
>PVIU01023383.1:0-27517 GCA_004026605.1 Ondatra zibethicus
TTCCTAGGCCTGGATGGAGACGAGAGGGCCTTGGGCTTCCCACAGGGCAGGGTAACCTGCCCTCTCTTAGGACTGGAGGGGAAAAGGGGAGGGGGAGTGGGGAAGCGGGAGGGAAATGGGAGGAGCGGAGGAGGTGGAAATTTTGAATGGTACTATTTATAATGCAATAATAAAAAATTAAATGTGGAAAAAAAAGAAAGGACAGTAGAACTCTAGAGGACTGTAAAAGTGATGCTGGTCCATGTTATCAATAAATACAAATGCAATGTGTTCTCTATTTTTTAAGGAACAAATTGTATTCAAGTCTAGCTTCTACAATTTATTAGAAAATAGCTGACTCACACAGATTTTTGTAATTTTATATGTTTAAGCAACTTGGAACATGTTAAAATATTTGGCTTCTGAAATAATCAAATTAAGCTATAGAGGCAGCCACAATGTAGGCGGAGAGCAGAATAGTGATGGTATAGATGTTCTACACACTGATCTCTTTGGCCCTTTTTATTTATTTATTTTTCATTTTTACATGACAACCCCAGTTCCTCCTCCTTCCCCTTCACCACCCCACTTTTCATCATTCCAACCTCCATCCACTCCTCAAAGTGGGTAAGGCTTCCCTCTAGGAATCAACAAAGTCTGGCATACCAAGTTGAGACAGGAACAAGACCCTCCCCACTGTATCAAGGCTGAGCATGGTATTCCAACAGAGGGAATGGGCTCCAAAATGTTTATGCACCTAGATAAGCCCTAGTTCTACTGCCTACATGGCCCCCAACAAATCAAGCTCCATATCTGTCACCCACATTCAGAGGGCCTAGTTCGGTCCCATGCAGGTTCCCCAGCTGTCAGACAAGAATCCGGTTTTCTCAATCATGGCTGAATTGGGGAATGGACAGAGAGGGTGAGTAATGAAAGTGATATCTTGATAGAGAGATTCATTACGGGGTTAGGGAGAAATGTGTTGCTAGGGAAATTCCCAGGGCCCACAAGGATGACCCCAGTTAATAATCTAAGCAAGAGTGCAGAAGGTGCCTTCCCTTATAATCAGATTAGTGACTATCCTAATTGTCATCATAGAACCTATATCCAATAATTGATGGAAGCTGATGCAGTGATCCATAGCCAAGCACTGGGCTGAGATCCTGGAGTTCATTTTTTTTTTTTTTTTTTTTTAGGAATGGTATAACTCACCATTACCTTGTAGCTCTTGCATTACACACGTCTGCCAAGTCAACAATACATGGATGTTTACAGCAAATTTTGATAGTAGTTAAAGATGTAATATGGCATACTTCACACATGCAAACGCACAGGTGCACACACATGCATGAACACACACACACACACACACTGGAGCAGTCTCGCACATTTAGGTCTCAAGTTGTGAAAACATTTACTCGGGCAACCTTGTTTTACTACTGGAAAACAAGCAATGAATCTTTACTGTCTGTCAAGTAAGGAGCAATTCCTTGTATTCCATTATACCACAAGTGATTACACATTAATTAAACTAGTGTCCTTTACAATTACCGTTTATTGTTCTGA
This sequence comes from Ondatra zibethicus, assembly GCA_004026605.1. Classification (NCBI taxonomy): domain Eukaryota; kingdom Metazoa; phylum Chordata; class Mammalia; order Rodentia; family Cricetidae; genus Ondatra; species Ondatra zibethicus. The sequence continues at coordinate 1,546 of PVIU01023383.1, forward strand.
AAATTCTTTGTATGCACTATTTTGGATCTGCTCCATTTTCTTTTCCTATTTCTGAATGCAAAGCATGCTACAGGCAATAAACAATAACCACAACAGTGAGTGAATGTTGTCCTGTCTTGAAACTTTTTACAATCAACTAATCAGCCCATTACTGTTTAATTCAATATCACTCAAATATTCATGACATAGGTAAGCACAATTAGAAATCCTGCCAGAGTGTAGCACAAATGGCCTTAGTTATGATTCCTAATGGAGTCAGTGTTTTACCCAGACTCCTTATGAACAGGACACTCACTGCCTGTATTTGGCATTCTTGTCTTTCGAGCCCCATCAGAATGGTTATTAAGCTCTGCTGGAGCGTCTTAAGAGTTCTTTGATTGTTGGCCCAGTCTTCACAGCCACTCCTTTACTCGTCATAGCCATAATATTACCATAGTTTTGCTTAATCCTTGGGAAGAATATCTAATGGAAATTTCTTAAGGGTTTAAGGCCTGATTTTGGCTGATATGAGGGACTGTAGTCACTTCTGGTGGTCATGTTCACTTCTGAGGCTGACAGTGTGAGAATGAGGAACTTGTTCACGTGGCAGCTAGTCAGAAAATATAGTGCACACCAGAAACAGAGCCAGATAATATCCCCCAATTTCTGATACAATATTTCCATATATGAACACAATGAAAAATTTCATTACCTTTCAAACCAGTGTCACTAAATACAGTCCAAGCACTAAAATATACACAAATAATATTTCACACTTAAATTATAATAGAACATGTCCCCTCACAAATTCTGTGACTGTCGCCATACATATTCTGAAAACACCCAAAAATTAATGCTGTAAAAGCACTATGTTTTGTGTTCTATCCTTTCTCAGTGAGCTTTGACTTTCTACTAAGTTGTTCTGCCCATTCTGAACTCTTCCATTAAAGTCATTCACCTGTGTTGCTCTTCTCTTTTTTTTGTAACAGTCCTTGTTCTTGGCTTCAAGTTCCTTTACTAGTGCTAATGTATGGGTTTAGCATTAGTTTCTTGTTTCTTGTTTGGTGTCATTTCCACACGATTCATCTTTAAAGAGAAAAATACTATCATATGCTTACTGGAACCTGATCAAAAGAAGCATGACCCATGGCATCACGGAATGAACTTTCCTGTGGTGCACTGGAAGTGCTGGGAATTATTCTGTATTTTACTCTAAGTGGATAAAGCAGTCTGATGACTAGTTATATTTAATGAAAATGTAGTTGACATGTAATCTCATGTTTTGTGTTTTTTTTATTAAATGCAAAAGGGGTATGATTTTATGTTAAAGATGATGAGATTTATTTCCAAATAATAAAAGACTTATAATTTTTATACATTTCTAGAAGTAATCAATACATGTTAATAGATTACTTTTCAGAAACAAATATTTCTTAATTACTTAATTACCTTCATAAATTCTTATTAGGATAATTTTAATTGCTGAAGAAAATAAGTATAATAATTTCTTTTTATTTATCATTTTAATTTGGATCAGTCCCTTATAAATATTTGAAACTGGTCAAAAAGTTATGAGCAAACAAGGAGTTAATTAATAATCTATTTAAAATTTACTTGAACAGTCAAATTCAATATAACCTTTAGAAATAAGTGTCACATATCCTCAGGTCAAAAACAGATAACAGATAATCTTTTTTAATTATTACTTTGCTTTAGCATTTATTAATACTATTCCTAAACTACCAAAATAAGAATAACATTAAAAACAGTAAATTAAAATTTACATTTTAAAAAGCTTGGATAAGTTCGACACATATTTATATATAATTTAGTAACTCATTTTTAAAGTCTTGACTACCACATCTTAGAAATATTACTTACACATGTTGATGTTTCTCAAATTTTCTGTGAATTTTGAAATTATTATCCCATAGCCTTTGTCCAATGTATTTCATTCTGAATTCTTAAATCTGACTAGTATAAAAACATTATTTTCAGTCATAAATAATAATTTTACTTGACCATCGTTGATTGCACATTTCCTTTCATTATGTTTCAAATATTCTTTATTTTGTAATCTTGTCAATTTTACTCAAGCAGGCTCTGTAGAAAACTATGTTTGGCAAGTTTTAGTTACTATTGGAAGAAAATAAACACTGAGAAACTTGGAAAGAGAAAAGGCTACTTGTCCCATATCTTTTATAACTTCACCTCAAGATGAACTTAATCTTTATCCCTGGGATGATGGCAAGGCTACAACATGGTAGAAAACACAGAGGTTCCAGAATAGCTCATCTCATGTTTAAGTAGTCAAATACAAAAAGAATAAAGTCAGAGTTCATAGCCGTTAAGATATTGCCCCACTCACTGAAAGGATGCACCAGATACCAATTCCTATAGGCTCCAATGTTTCCTAATATTGTTAATCAAAGAATGACGTCACTAGTATGATTCTGTAGGGTAGCCTTATACAAACTTTAATATTCTGTTTCTCACTCACATGGATTCATCCAATTCTCTGAATACAAAATGTGTCCCATCTTTTCCCAACAATATTCAGTCTTCACTGTTTTAGCCAAGTTCACATTAATTTCTGAATTTTAAAACAAACAGAATTTAGGGTCTTGTAAGCAAATCACTGCATACATGAAATGTAGAAAAATGAGTAGGAATCTTTACCTTTTTCCATCATTATTAGGATTAGAAAATGTCAAGTGACAATAGCACAGACTAAAATACAACCCTAGCAAGTCAAATATCAAATCTGAATGTTTCATTTCTGAAGTAATATTCTTGGGACTCTGAAAGCTCTATTTTTATTTTTTCATGGTATTCAACAGCATGGCCTCTTTCATGTACTGCCTTTCTCTATTCTTTCATCTTTTTTTTCAGCAAGTATGTTTCATTCTAGCCATCTGTCTCCTCTTGGGGATTTCAACATAATTATAAAGTTTTTCAATATTTATTTATTCTTATTTAATGATTATAATATTTTACTGAAGGAATGGTCATTTACTATGAAAGTACAATGCCTGTAGAGCGTAGAGAAGAGCACTGGATTCTTTGGAAATGGAATTATAAAACATTAGTCACTATGTCGATTTTGTGACCCAAACCTATGTGCTTGACAAGAGCAATAAAGATTTTCTTAACTCTTAAACTATCTCTCTATCCTTTATTGCAATATTGAATTCAATTCTGCAGCTTTTCTGGTTACTTCTTACAGGAATACTCACCCTAATACATGAATTCTTGACTCCCAATTATTTTCCAAAAACTCCTTATCCTACCATAACATAGGAGGTTAAATTTTTAGAAAGATATAATCACCTCAGTTTATAATAGTATCTGTATGCAAAATGTGAATGCATCTATCATTGTCTTTTTGACATGAACAGTACAAAGATTATAGTTAGCTTTCCTTTGGCAAATATTACATTTTACTATTTTGACATCCTTGACCTACACAATTTGTGAGTGTGATAAATGTGAGCTATACCAATACGCTCTGAATTTTGGTGATCACAATATAAAATACAAAATTAAATTTTGGTTTAATTAAAATGTAGCAAGTTTAATCTAAAATGTATAAAAATGTGAACTTAATATGTAATGACAAGAAAATTTACATAAGTTATTTGATACTTTACCCTTAATGGAAACTCTAGCAAACACATGTGCATATTACTCCTGTGCTACATCTCAGTGAAGAAAGTCAATATTTAGATCTGAAGAGTTGACTCAGAGATTAAGAGCATTTCAATATGCTTCCAGAACACCTGAGTTCAATTCACATTTTTAATGTCTGGAAGCTCACAGTCATCCATTACTACAATTTGAGAGGATACAGTACCTTCCCCTGGATATCAGGACACCTGTACTAAAGTACACCAAATTCCTCCCATAAAAATATATTTTTTAAGAGAAAGCATACCAATATTTCAAGTTCCAACAGTTGTACATGGCAGGTGAATATTATCTTAAAACTGATTGTTCTTTAATAATATTTTAATAGATAATTCATTCCAATCCTGTTGTTCCCCATTAACAAGTAATTATTTTTAGGATTGCGGAGATGGATCGGTATGTAAGAATATTTGATATACAAGGACGAAAACCTGAGATAAATTCCTAGTACATACCATGCAAAGGTGGTCATGACTATAAATACCTGTAATATCATCACTGAGAGGAGATGAGCAGATAATAGGAGTTCACCTAATTGAATTAGTGATTTCTAGCTCACTAAGCGGTCCTTTATTAAAGCAGTGAGGTAGAGGTAATGGAGGAAGGCAACCCGATATCTTTTTCTGATCTCCACATGTTCACATGTGGATATGGGCAACTGCAAAGAAAATTCATGTAACACACAAACAGGCATGCACACACATACCACTATATATAATATTACTATTCAGAGAAGCTATACCTTCCAAAAATTGAAAATTTCCATGTTACCTACTCTTATCCATCAAATATTTTCATTAAATTGAAAATGACTGTATTAACTTTGCTGTTCTTGTTTGTTTCCTCCCTGATGAAGTGCATACCATGAAAAAAAGCATAAGTGACAATGTGTATATATTAGTTTACAGAATAATGGGAAGGACATCATTGTTGAAAAGGTACAGGGAGGAAGTTCATGGTTGCTCAAATTGAGGGAGTTGACTTCTGTTGCTTAATTCCTTATGTTCACTGCATTCAACCACACACTCTAGCCTATGGTGCTGTCACATTTAAGGTGGGTTTTCTCACATCATTAAGCTATGTAGAAAATGCCTCAAAGACATACTCAGAGACTTTTTTAGACGCTTCTAAAGCTCATCAAATTGATAATCCATATTAGGTATCATATCTTATATAGAGGCCATGGTCTTTAATCACAGCTCTCTGGAAATTGAGACACGGTGTTTGTGCACATTGGCAGCCTGGGCTGCATAACAGCATTCTTTCTCGGAACGAATATAGGAAAATGAAATTCAATATGACATACGCAAATATGGACTTAAAAAACTTATTTAGTTAAGTGAAAGAAGTCTTATAACATTACAAAAAATGCATGCAATCTAAAACTAGATTGAATATATTTTAGATACACATCTTTGCTCAGAGGAAAGACATAAGAAGGTTCAATTGCATCAAGTTAAAAATAAAATATTTTAAAGCAGGGGGTAAGCAAGTTCCCTAGAGACTTGACAGCCCTGAATAACTGTGTCCAGAAACCTCAAGAATATGAATAAGGAATCTTTTAAAATGAGGGTTGGCCTAGAGCGGCCGTGGATGCCACAAGCTATTAAAGTCATAAAGATTGCATTCTGAAGCTGTTTATTTCTGAAAGTGAGTGGGGAAATCTTATGGCCAAAGGAAAACAGAAGTGAATGAGCTTTTGGCCTATCATGGGATTAAAGCTTTGATTTTTTGCATTATTTTTTGATCATAGAAAAGGAAAAATATGAAAAGAAAAAATGCGTAGAATTTGTGTAGAAATCCAGAAGGGATCAGGAAGCAGCAAGTTTATTTGGAAAGGTCAAAGTCATGACAGCAGGAATTAGTTCTGATATATCCTATCTTTGAATTGTCATTCTGATTAATGAAAGGCTTCTCTATACAGAATAGGAGTTGACTGGAAGAAGTTTCGCTCACAAATTCACATATGTCTTACAATTTCTAGCAGCACATGAAAGACTAGTTTTCATTATATCAGCTTTAATTACTAAGTTAATAGTTTATAAATATTAAATAATTTTGAAAAAGTATTTTTAATTTTTATTTTAATATTATTTTATTGTTTGACACAGGGGCAGGAGAAACAGGAGGAGAAAGCCAAGTGAATGTTATGCCGAAGTTATTTATTCCTTCTAGTATCTGTCTCTTTTACCTCATCCTACCAAACTCCAGCCTGTAAATGTATTTATTTATAAAAGCAATTTGAATGGAGTTAGCCTGTAACAAGGTGTCTTAGTTAAAATAGATACACCATGACCAAAACTAACCTGAAGAAGAAAGGTTTTATTTCACTCACATTTCCATATAAAATTCTTTATCGAAAGCAGTAAGAGCAGGAACTCAATCAGGACAAGAACCTGGAGGAAGGAGCTGATGCAGAGGCCATGGTCGGTGGGATGTTGTTTACTGACTTTTCCCCATGGATTGCTCTTTCTGTTTTATTATAGAACCCAGAAATAATAGCCAAGGGGTGACCTCACCCACAATGGGCTAGACCCTCCCACATCAATCACTAATGAAGTAAATGTTCTATGTCCTTTCTTACAGCCTAATCATAAAGACATTTTCTCAACTGAGCTTCCTGCCTTTCTGATGACTCTAAATTGGGTCATGCTGACAAAAACTAACCAGTACACAAGGCAAGAATGTCTCCAGTAGGCACTAAGGGATAGCAAATAAATAACCCAATGCCAGGAATGGGTTGCCTTTGGTGGAGCTGCTAACCAGTAAAGTCCAAAAAATGCTCAAATGATACAGGATATTATGATTTCTTTTATTGTCCACTTCCTGTGAATTAGATGGCACTAAACTATTACTGAAGAATTGACACATTTGACTTACGAAATATGAAAATAAAGGTTGGAATAGACCCAGAAGTTTCATCCTTTCTGGATAGCATTCCTAGTACTGGAAGGTGCTATGTATGCTAGTCAGGGAGAAAAGTAATCATCAGTCTTGCACATAGGTGTGAACTCAAGAACTACAATAATGACCATTCTGGCAAGATATGCCCACTGGTACAGTGGTGGCAAAAAGGTCATGGAATTAACCATAGAACCCTTTCTGATTGTATTGAAGGCCCACTCCACAAGCTGGAACTCATTACTGGAACAGTAATCTGATTAAAAATCTTATTACTAGGCAAGTCCTATAATTTAGGCTAGAACCTACTTTTATTACTCTGCTAAGAAGACAGAGCATTAAAAGAACACTGTGTCAATTTTCCACTATGCTCATAGATTGGTGCATCTCTCAAAGCTCACCAGAAAAGCTGTTTATTTATTTATTTCTGTTGTAGTAGTAATAGAAGATGACGACCACTGACATGTACACTTGGAAAAGATTCATAAAATAAATGGAACATGTTCAGCCCTAAATGGGACATATATATCACCTGACCCCCCAAGTCCCAGGGATCATTTAGAAATAATGTAAGAATTAAGATTTGTGGATGGCTACAAGGAAAAAAGTTCTCTCAACATATGAATTTGAATATGTTGCACATATGAATTCACAGAGATTGAGACAGCATACACAGGTCTTTGCAAACTTAAGCCATGCAAAAATCCCAACAAGAGGAGGTGGAATTGGAGAGATGGTTCAGTGATTAAGAACAATGGCTGCTCTTCCAGAGGACTTGGATTCAATTCCCAGCACATGGCAGCTCAAACTATCTGTATTTACAGTTTGAGGATATCCAACACCATCATACAAACATTCATGCAGGCTACGCAGCATTAGTTATGAAATAAAAAAATAGATAAATCGTTTTTAAAAATTCAAGCAAGAAGAATGGAGGTTGATATTGCTGTGGGACAATGGTCTTTTATCCTGTCTCTTGTATTATTTTTAATAAAATGCCGATTGGCCAATAGCCAGGCAAGAAGTATAGGTGGGGTGACTGAGCAGGAAGTAGACAGGGTAATGAGAATTCTGGGAAGAAGGAAGCACAGTCTGGAGTCATGACCCAGCCACAGAGGAAGTAAGATGTGACTGCCTCACCCAAAGGGGTACCACGTGGCTAACTCAGACAAGAATTGTGGGCTAATATATGTTATAAGAATTATTTAATAAGAAGCCTGAGCTAATGGGCTAATCAGTTTATGACTAATGTAGACCTCTGTGTGATTCTTTGGAACTTAATGGCTGCAGGACCAGGAAGGACAGAAAACCTTGGTCAACGTGGTATAAAGCCCATCCTTATTTGAGAAAATATTAATAATTGATATCTGTCCATACAGGGAATTAGCTTCCTTTAAGATGTGACTCTAGTAGGTATAACAAGCTTAAATAAAGTGGCCATACAACCAAGATTATGTACATATATATCATATACATATGTATATACACACATATACATATCACAAATCTAAACATTTTATTAATTTTTAAAATAACAACAGTTTCACCTCCTTATTCTCTTCCTGTTCCCTCTCCTGAGATCCTTTCTACCCCTCTATCCACTCCTCAAAAAGGGTAAGGCCTCTCATGTCAACAATACATGGCATATCAAGTTGAGGTAGGATCAAACTTCTGCCCCCTGCATCAATGCAGAGTGAGGCATCCCACCATAGGAAATAGGTTCCAGCTTATGAACCAGGGACCGCCGAAGTGGCTGTACAAATTTGCACACCCATCAGGAGTGGAGGGATGTTCCTTTTCTTCATCCTCTTCAACATAAACTTTCATCAGTGTTTTAAATCTTAGCTATTCTGACAAGTGTAAAATGGTATCTTAGAGTCATTTTGAGAATATTTAAATTTTTATACATGAAAAACAATCAGTCATCTCTACTTTAAGTCTTCAGGGTGCATACCCATACATCTATAGCATTTTTATCTATTTATAAGAAAGATGAGGGAAAAAATGGGTGCAAGGAATTAATCATAACTTTTGATAACCAATCCATTCTAGCAAGAAAGTATGAGAGTCAGCCATAGCCAGGCTCCGATTACTTTGTTTCCTGATCTCAATGAGTCTGTCACCAACTATTAAAATTATGTATTTCTAAACTTTAAATTGTTCCACAAGATTACCTACCTCAAAGCCATTAATGAAAACATCCTGAAATAACCTTAATTAATAATTTAAAGCTTTTTTCAATCTAGGACTCAATTTTTTCCCTTAATCATTAACTTAAGACATACTCTATATGGCTTTTTGAGAGAAACTGATAGGTCCTAGTTGTGTGACACTTCCTTGTTTCATTTTCTGTCCTCTTCAGCCCATACTTTATCAGGGGTGAGGGCAACACCATATCCTGCTTTTACCTAGATTAATTTTCCCATATACTAACCTCTATAAAATCCCTTAATATATTTACTAAGAAATCAAAGTCATCAAAACTCTATTTGAACTAACACTATTATTTTATAAAACTATTGCTTCAATTAAACAATACAGTTTAAAAGGAAATAATCTTCATAATAATCCACAGGTAAAAAAGTTAAGTAGAACAAGATGTTTCTCTACAGTAATCACACTACATTAATGGAAGTGGGTATCACCCACAGCCATTCACACCATACCAGACAGCAGAGAAAAATGGCAGCAGGATATATGTGACGGTAGCAGCAAAAGACTTTCTGAAGTCAAAGCCCTTGAGCCTTGGATAGCAGACATACACCCATCAGTGTCTTGCATTGTGGTGGACTGAACCACTAAATTCAAGTGCCACAGGCTAATACGATAGAATAGGGATGAATATGATCAAAATAAAATACTATCACATCCTCAATAATTTAATAAAGATATTTTAAAGGCTTATTTTCTTCTGCTCTTTATTGCCAGAACTCTTATCAAGAATAGCCCACCCAAAGAACATCTTGCAGTCTATTTTTCTATATTTTATGTAACTGGTTCAATAATGGACCATTCCAGAATTATGTAAATTATAAAGTAGGAAAGTAAGAGATCTATAGTAATGTCTATAAAACTTTTTGAAAAGTGAATGAGAGAAACTATTTTATTCTGTTGGAATTTTCACTTTCACTATCAATCTTAACACATCTAATATAACTATTGAAATGCAACTCAGGTGCAGAAATGATTATTTAAACTTTAATAAGATAGGAGATGATGATAATAGCAACATACTGGTAATGGTGCTGACAATTATGGGAAGAGAATAAAATTCAGGCATGCTTATGACACTAATATACAATTTTACATACGTTCCATGACAATTGAAGTTAGGTTTTCTAAGTAGTTGAAGTAATTGCTTAAAAGCTGTTTCTTCCACAGAATGTTGCTCACAAATATCATTCTTGTCACCCATTCAAAACATAGTGATAGCAAACATTTAATAAATGCAATAGTCCCAATTCAACACAGTCATACACTTGGTCTTTGACATAATGACACATCATGAAGGAGTGTATTTCTAAGGCTGTTAGGGGTAATGCACTCTTTTGTAAAGCCTCATTGTTTATATGTTATTTTGTTTGTGGCTACTTCATCTTTCTGTTCTCATCCTCCTGGACTGTCTTTTATGGGAATCAGTTTAGTAGTAGAGATCTTGTTTAGTGTGCAGTTTGAATCCTAGATACTGACACACATACACAAACACACACACACACACACACACACACACACACACTGTAATGTGCTCAAAGTAAGGCTAACAATGTTCACATCAGCTAAAGATAAAGGGCATTTCAATCGGGCTCATGAGAAATGCTAATTAAGTAATTGAAAACTACTACTGTTCTATAATATTTTATATAAATTCCAAAACTGGATTAGTCTTCAGGTTAAAATATCTCATCAAACCTCAATAAACACGTAGCTCTAAGCCCACCCCAAAATCCACCTCATCTACAATCTGATGCAGTACATGAAAGTGCAGGTCCTACATATCCAAAACTACAGGATCTACAAGATACATGTCAGCGACAGGATATCCAAAAGGAGTCTGAATGAGGTTCCAGTATCGATGGTGTAGTAGAAACCAGAGGCCTTGAACCAGACCAATAACTCTTTGCAATGAACACTTACAAGTAAAGATATATGGAAAGAGTATACAATGCAACTCAAAGTGTCACAGTACAGCTTCCATGATATTTTTCTTTTTGTTTTTGGTCTTTTTCTTCTTTTCTTAAATTTTGTTTTATTTTATTTGGGGGAGGACTTTGCAAGGACAGAATGCAGATACAAAGAAACTGGGAGATGAATGGAATTGAGATGAGTGATGTGAAAGAAACAAAGAATAAATAAATAGAAAAATATTTTCAAAAAGAGAATAAAACAAAAATGCAAAAACATTCAATTCTTCCAAAAATATACAATTATATAATAATTTACAGGAAGAAAATATCATTTTAGATTATAATCCCAGACCCTAAAAAAGATTAAGTCATTTTATAGCTGTTTTTTCATCTTTATAAACAGCAAGACAGTTCTGGCTTTTGTCATATCCGGCAACTTTCCCTCCTATTTTTGGTAAGCTGCTGCTTTTCTAGATCAATAAAGCAGAAAATAAATAAAAAATGAAAATAAACTGAAATGGCTCAAGTATGTCTAGGTCTCTTGTTACTGCCTAATCTCTGTACATACTCATTCATGTTTTTCTTGGAAATGTAAGAGTTACTTCATGAATTTCAGCATTGATTATGAATTATGTCAAAATAATAAAACATACTTTATGATTTAAATTGATGTATAGCATTGACATTTAGATATTGATTAATATCCAATTGGATGTTCATCATCAAGTACCTACACAAAAACAGATCCTAGGCTTGACGCTGTTAAAATCAAGTCAACAAGACTAATAAATCCAGACTCCTACTGTCTCAGAGCTAAGTGTTTGTAGAAGAGACAGATGTAAAACAAATAATCAGATGAAGATAATTTACCACTTCTTAAGTAGTCTGGAAAGCAATGACTTTGGAAGAATGAGTAATATGAGATTTTGACTCCTTAGACTCTCATAGTGGCCAAAGGGTTAATGGAACTGAAATTCATAGAAGATGGAAACTGGAGAACCTGGTGAGAAGGAGGATGTAAGCAATGTTTCCAGTAGCTACAGTGCCTGAGTAACTGCTTTCCTCTTGTAATTTTTATAGATGTGGAACAAGCAAAACTTACTAGGAAAATGCTAACATGCTTTCATTAACACCCGAGAAGTAAATTGAAGTTAGGGAAGATGGCTAAGTATGTACATGAAAGCTTCACATTGGCTTAGTGTGTAGGATACATATGTACCTATGTATAAGGATCCTAATTGTTCAATTGATTTTGTAGGTAGCAGCTACTGACTTACTAAAGTCAGGCAGGTGAACAATAAAATGACCAAAACTAATACCAAATCATGTTCAAGTGGAGAATCTCTGAGTTCATAAGGAAAAATAATCAGACATAGAAATTGATTGTTCTACAGGTGGAAAAAAGAAAATGCACACAGGATCGTAAATTCTTTGGCTGGATGGGCAATGTATCCTTTGCTGATTTAGGGAATACTGGATTCTAGCCATGTTTCAAGGAGGCTATCATGAGTTCAGTCTTGGTCAGCTCTAGCATGAGATGTTATTGACTAAGCATTGGTATGTGTACATATTTGGCTGTGCTTGTAAGAGAAGTCTGAGCTAGAGAATTATCAACTTATATCTGCTAACAACTGATAAATGATAAAAACAAGTTTTCAGTATTTTGAAATCCAGTAATAGAAGCTGGACTCTCAAGGGAAGCTTATGCTTTCTAACCATGCTTTTATTAGCGTAATATTATATATTAATGATATTACTTTATTTTCAGTTTTATATTTTGCAATTTTAAGTAGAAAATGTTATAAGCAATTTTGTGAAATAGAATTATTGATAATTTTAAAGTGACCATTACACATAGAAACCCTATCTCAAAAAAAAAGTTGTTAGAATGTGCATGGGAATATAGAGCACATAAACTGAAAAAAAAGTCTTTATAATGTTTTGGATGTCATACATAATGAACAGGAGTCACTACACGGAAAAGTGAACACATTACCAAGAAATCTTACTGACTAGTCTGTGTGGGCATTTCTCTGTATTTATTGGTTTGTTGAATGAAGATTTATATATTTATATTAATATTGAATAAATAATGGTGCTTTAATTATTAATAAATATATTAATATTCATATAGTACTTTGGTTTCCCAATTAGCATTATATTTTATTTATGCTAATATAATGAATCTTCCAACTTACCTGATGATATATAAAATCTATCTTTCTCTGTTTTGCAGATAATGAGACTGATAAAAGGTATATGGATTTTCAAAGCTAGTGTACTGACTGAGCCAAAGGTCAGAAGTCAATAATAGTTATCCTGGTTTTAATCACAAGTCTAACAAATATGCCTTATTGCTATCTACTATCCACTCATTCACATTCCTGTTAATATGTTTTCATATTTTACCTCATCGTTGTGATCTGGAGTGAAATCCTAAGAAAGATTATTCTAGGATGAAGAGAAACTATGAAACAAAGAAAAAAATCAAATTCACAATTTACTTTATAGTTCCCTCTTCACTCATTTTTAATTGATAACTTTATTTCTGAAGAATCTATATCACTTGGCATAACCACTGCCTCTGGGGACGTCAAAGACTGTTCTGTTATGGATTTGAGAAAAATCCTTGCCATGAATCACACAATTCAATAATTAATGTAAGTGAAAGCTACCTGCCAAATAAACCCATTTCTAATACACATTCCAAGCCAGTCATGTAGATAAAATGTAACCTATAATCAAGGCAAAGCTACTGAGAATAGCACATAAGAGATAAGAGTAGCTAAAATTTGTCAGCCTCAGTAATCTAACTTTAGAATATAAACTATTTCTTATCAAAAGATACGGTTACTGCAACAAAACCAAAGCCACCATATTATTTGTGTGATAAACAATCTGTAGAAGAGAATAGGTAAAGAGTATTCAACCATTTCCAAAGGTATCATACATCTTCCAGATCCACCCCGGGATGTCTGATAAGAACAGAATCTTGCTTGAGAAATGGTCCATCTCCTTGCTCCGCAGTATAAAATAGCACTTGGAAATTATGTGTTTCTGTTCTGAGGCTTAATGTCTCTTGTATTTTTTCCCAAACTTTGCTTTTACCTACGTAAAAGGATTTTCATTGCAATAGATCTGTAAAAATTATAGAGGACTGAAAGTATCAGTTTTATAAAGTAGCTTATATGTATTCACTTTTACTTCTTGTGAATACTAATGACAAAGGGACAAAAGAGTCTGACGTACTACAAAGTGATAGCAACTCTTACTGCACTAACAATATTCTATATTTCAAAAGAATCCTATGGCTTCTTACTACTTACATAATATATTGTGAACACGTTGCACCATTAGGACAAAATAATATTAACTTTGATGGTAGAAACTGCATGATATATATTATAAAATATAATATTAACACTTGCCTTTGGTTATCAGATTTAAAAAAATTTCAACTATTCATAGGTCAGAAGAGTATCACTAGATAGTTTTCACACACAAAAAGAAGTGCATGAAATGTTTTAGTAGTATTTGAACAAATTTCAAGGTAGAAAAGATGTAAGTAATTAGAAATGCATTTTGCCTCTTGTGTTTTTGCAATGTGTTCATTTGTTGCTACTCTCCAGCTCTGAACATCAGCTTTCCTCTCTTGCTTATTTAGGATTTTGTATATTCTCATGACATTTTGATATGAAGTTCAACAAAAATTAAAATGAATTTAAACTCCCAATATTTTCCTACATACAACCAAGATTGTGTGTGAAAAAATAATTTAGTCTTTGGAACTAACACTTGAAATAAAACCAAAACTCATACCTTTATAGTGCATAAAAGTATGCACATAATAAAACAGAAAGTGAGACAGAGAGAAAGAGAGAGGCAGAGACAGAGACAGACAGAGAAAGCAGAGACACAGAGAGAAACATCAATCATAATTTTCATCTCCTGTGTTTAAATTTCATATTTGGTACTTAGTATAATTATGTTAATTTATATTTCATTTTTGATGTTCCAAATGCTGCCCCAGCTTCCTTCCCTTTGGAACTTACGGCACTATTTACCAACTTTCCTTTCTTTTGGACTTATTCTTAGGAATTGTCTCCTATATTTTAATCTCCTGGTTTTATAAAAAAAACTTCACAAATATGTCAAAATTACTTTATATTGATCTTTGTGGTATTATTTATACTGTCAATGTTTATATATTTTAACTTAAATTACTAACTCCACAATAATTCTTAACTTCAGGCCTTTCTTCTATGTTCATTCATTTCTGTATTTCATTTATATTCTCCCAGAAACCTGTCCCCAGCAGTTTTGTAATTCTCATAAGTTAATCATACTAGTTATTCCTGGTCCTCATCCCTCAGATGTTTTTATTCCATTTTTAGCTATGAATAAACATACCCTGTACTCCCTTTGTCTTTCTCTTTTTCCTTC
Organism: Ondatra zibethicus; assembly: GCA_004026605.1. Lineage (NCBI taxonomy): Eukaryota > Metazoa > Chordata > Mammalia > Rodentia > Cricetidae > Ondatra > Ondatra zibethicus. Next base: position 16,680 of record PVIU01023383.1, read on the forward strand.
TTTATTCACTTGGAAAAAAATACAATATTAATTTATGTTTAACCTTCATCCATGTGTGCAAGTCTACAAAACTAAATACTGCCAGGCTAATTAGAATCTCAACAAATGTAAAGCCCAATAATTTAAGGGTGTGATCGATACTGTCACAATATAACAAGATTATCATTAGCTTTTCATCTTTCATAGGCCATGCTACTTGACAACTCTTAATCCCTATCCTCTATTTTGTAATTTAGCTTTAATATCTAGATTCTCACTTTTCTGAATTAAGGGAAAAGAAAACAGTGCACTGTCCATCATTGAATCAATGCTTCATATACCACATAACCACAGGCAAACTATACACATACCAAGATCATGCCAGTACATGTGGGCAACAATTACACATCAAGCAATCACCTGCTATATATTCATGGCATACATTCCCAAATTATTATTTACTGGTCTAGATGCTTGGAAATTGGGCATGTTGAGGACATGTTACTCAGGAGCTGATATAAAGAAAGTGTTTAATTGGTTTATACAACACTGTGCCTTTAAATATTTTAGTTAAAAAATAAAACCATATGAAATTATAAAACTAAGATCTTCAAATATTCATTTCTACTTTCATAGTTTTAGTTTAGCCTCATTAGAATAGATGTATTGTGTACTTTAAGGCCATGAGATGCACTTAATATGAAGACTGTCTTATCCGTTCTAATCCATCCCTATGTCCTGTTTTTCTGAAGTGGTGCAATGTTTTCATCATATCAGTCCATTTCATATGTTTAGATAGCATGTGGTCAGAGGAGACACATCAATAAACTTGGGTACTGGAAGCTGATGAGAACTAGGCTTTGTTTTATCCATAAGCATGCTAAGCTCAAGACATTTTTAAGTAGAAGAAAAAAATGGTTTTCTACATACATTTAGCAGAATATGCAAATTGACTATAGATTAATAGTCTGCTAGTGAAGCTTCTTCTTATTCTTAATGAACTGAACGACTAAAGGAAAATATTTTACTGTGACATTCTTTGAGAAGCATTCCATGTTAATAGACACTCTGTTTCATATAAATCCACCGAGGTGTCTGCCATCTTTTCCAAAACTCTCAGATAGCGTTAACCCCTTCTCTGCAATTCTACAAATGCACAAAAAATATTATGAGATGGCTTTTTACAGTCTAGACCCACAATTCAACATAGTTGATGGTTGTATTGGTTTCTAAGACACTAAAGAGAGTTCTATGGGAATCCTGGCTTTTAACTCTTTCAATACTATTTTAAACTTATTTATTTTTGTTTAAAGAATTTTGACACATTACTCTTCTCTCGCTTATGTATTTCTTGTGTTTATTTTGTTGACAAAAGCACCAACATTTCAGACACTACATTTAATCTGTAATTTATAAAGCTTCCCACCTAACAAGTTAATAACTTAAAAAGTATAACCTTTATATTACAATGGTATCCAGTAACAATTACAAGACTCTCTGTTCCCTCCAGTTTCACCCTTGTAGTTAGTTTTAAGCTAATACCTAAGGCGAAGTGAAGCAAATAGTCCCTGGATCATCCCAGAGGTTGTTTTCACTTGCGGAATACTTGATCAACTCAGGACTGATTGGGTAAAGACAGGCACTCAATTTTAAGTTAAAAATAATAACATTTTTGGGTGTCTTTTCTTCTTTAGTACAGTTTCACATAAAACATGCTAGTAACTTCAGTGAGAAGGGTATACTTTATGGAGTGGAAGACATTTCATTTTATTTTCTATCTTCTTATATTGTTCCTTCTATTACTAACCTCTGATGCCATTAAATCTCACTGTGATATTTTGCCTTCAGTAGAGTCTATGAAAAGTACAATTCTTCAGAAATTTTATTAAAAACAGTCCAGGGATGTTTTATTGTGTAAAAATCTCTGTTTGTGTCTTGGTTTCTCACAACATTTGCCTTCCATTGTGTCTGAGGTCATTTAGGCTGGCCATTTGCTCACTGGGAGAAGAAAATTAAACATTAGTTTTATAAATCTCAGTTCAAATAGGTTTTCAGTGTGCAAGATTATAATGTGTTTTATTGCTATTAAAAGTATTTAAAAAAAAGAGAACCTGTCATGGTTGCTGTGTTTCACAACAAAACTTAAAAATTAAAGTTATATTCAGTAGCAAACCATTTTTGGTAAAACAGGGAAATTGGCAAATAAGTTATTTGTGTTATTAAAATGTCCTTTCTTCACAAAATAAGAACTATTTTTACTTTAAATGGAAAAGATACATCTAACATTAATGTATGTTTCTCTTCTTAAATGTCCCTAAATGCAGCTTAGTTTAGCTGGGGGGGGTGAAGCTATTTTTATATTTAGGTCAAGGATTTGAAAATGCCCTCCTCACATTTTGATGACAATTTTTTTCTATGGCTGCTTAGTTATAATTTATTCCCTGAAGAAATTTGTTATGTTGTTTCTCACATCCAGATTGTTTATGTGACAAAATTACACAGTACTTAATGTACATATAAACTAATAAATAATAGTAATGTAGAAATCTGTTAATTAGAAGAAAATCAAAATCAATTGTGATTCTACTTCTCTGGGAGTAATTAGAGTAAGATCAGAGTTTTCTCTGTTATCTCTTATAACATTGCAAATTTTAATAATCAAAATAGCTTAATTTAAAAGAAATAGCTGCTTGTATTTTTATTTTTCTCTCCCTATGATAAAATACTTTTAGTCAAAGAAGCCTAAAGAAGAAGACCTTATCAGGCTTTTAGTTATAAGGAAATGAATTGGTCATGACAAGTACACATGACATCAAGTAGTACTCATGCAGGAAGATATGGGGAGCCAGGGAGTCACATCTTAAACAACAGACACAAGGAAAAGCAAAATTGAAGTGGCATAGGCTCAAAATCTCAATACTGGCCTCGAGTGATGTATTGGCTCCAGAAAGGCCATACCACCTAAACTTACACAAACAATACATCAATTGAAGACCAATTTTTCAAATGCCTGATATTAGAGTATTTCTTATTACTACACTTTAGGTCTTGACCCCTAATTGTCTCCTGGTGATGTCATAATATAATAATATATTTATTCCAAACTTGAAAGTCCCCATAACCTTTCACAATCTCAATGCTATTAAAAAGTGAAATCTCTTCTGAGGCTCCAGGCAGTCTCTTAATTGTAATCCATGAAAAAACAATACACAGTATGTACTTTCAACACTAAGTAGCACAGAATTACTATTCCAAAAGAGAGATACGAGGGGAGTCACAATGTGGAAATACTGGCCAGAAACAAAATGAAACTCAGCAGATACAACACAAACCCTTAGTGTCCAGTGTCAAAGATCTTAGACAGTTGGATATCACCCTTTTATCTTTATTGCCCTTTACTATTGGAAATTTTCCTCTCTCCATCTTTCTCTCTTCCTCTTCCCCTCTCTCTTTCCTTGCTTCAATCCTGATACAAAACTTTCCATGTCAGATGCTGTATTGCTTTAGCATTTTGAACAAATCAAGGTCTATACTGCAACCCTACATTTTGTAACAATGAAAATCACCCTTCAGGGCTTTCACACAGGAAATCATCATGCCCTATACTGTATGGCTTCTGCTGATGTCTAAAACATCAGAGGAAGAATCTAGAGACCCCATTACTCTTGCATCCTCCATGCATCTAAAAGCAATACCAAATTAACAACACTGAAAAGTGTCAGCTTGGGATACCTGAACCTCTTGAACTACGTTCACTGTAGCTCTTTGTTCAGTTGCTTTCTGGGAGGAGAAAATGATTTAGACTGCTGTTCACAAGTTGGAGTTAGCCTGAGGACACCCTTCCTTCGATCTAGCACAGATCAGACCTCTACTTTAGGACACTAATCTCCTACCTTTACAGCTTTTCTTTGAGCACAAGCCTTGATTCTAATGTTAAGCTTCCTAGTTTTGTTTTTATTTCATACTGTATTTTTTCATAGTCCTGACACATTAGTTCTTTTTACTGTAGACCTCAATAAATATTATTGATACTATCCAGGCTGGAGTCTGAACATAGTGTGACCTAAAAACTTCTTCTTCCAAAGAAATTAGTCCATTTTTCTTTTACTTTAACCCATGAAAGTTCTTAGTATAGGGGTAGACGATAGCAAGATACTTTTCCAACATATCATAGGTATGGCAACTAGCCTCTTTGCCAATATTTTTTCTCTTTGAAACTTCTTAAACTGGGCTTCCATAGCCTGTATTTCTGACAGGTTTATTGTCTTCCAGGCTGATATTATGGCTGTCTTTTTTGTCTTCTTTACAGCATCCAACCATTCTTTTAATATAAAATTCCAATAAAATTGTATTTTTCCCTCCTTACAAAACGAAATTTCCTCAAGTTCTTCACTGTAATAGCCCACTATCTGGTAACAACTTCTGTATTAGCTTCTCCATTGCTGTGATAAAATGGCATAACCAAGGAAACTTAAGGAAAAGATTATTTTGAATTAATTCTCTAGAGGGATAAAATTCAGTCATGGTAAGCAGCAGACATGTTGGCAAGATTTGGAATCTAAAACCTCATATCCTCAACCAAAGCATGAAAAAGAGGGAGAACTGTAAATGGTGTGAGGATTTTAATCTTGATGTCCAGATCTAGTGACTGCTTCTTACAACAAGATTCCCAAAACAGTTTCAAACAGGGAAAGATGTATTACACTATGTGAGACCATGCAGGACATTGTTCATTCAAATCGCCATGTTGCTGAAATTTATTTATACTGTGGTAACTATTTTCATACAAGTTTATTACTTATAACCACAAATATTTTTTACTATAGTTGGCAGTATGAACCTAGGACAGCAGGGCCTAAAAATGAGGCAGAATAAAGTCTCATGCAATAGTAAGCTTTATTCAGTGCACCAGACACCCTGTACTCTGAGGATTAAAAAGAGTCACCTGAGTATAAAATCACAAAGACAAGCTACATGCTACATATGGTAAAAACCGTGTTTCAGAATAGAGGCATTTGAATAACAACTGACTTAACATCATTCATATCTACTATACCTGGGAGGAGCACAAAAACACATTCCAAGAAAAATTCTGTGCTATTGAAGAAACTGAGGTCACAAGATTCACAAATCATTGTCTTGTTTCCTTGGAGTTTTCTATCATTGAGAATTCCCCTGACATATCTACCTTCTTGGACTATGGTCTCATACTAGAGCTGCCTAACAATTAGAATGTCCCTAAGAACTTAATTAAAAACATGTTTTATTAAGATAACTGCAATGTCAAATATCTACTTACTTTAAACATTACAACTTCTGTAATGGCCAAAGACATACTAGGATTGTTAATGTTACTCATTTTAGCTGGACAAAAATATATACTCTTGGTACTGGTACTATAACAATCCTCTCAGTGGAAAAATAATTCAAAATTTACTAATATTCACTGCTTTCAAAATATGGGAAAAACAAATTAGAGTTGAAAGATCACATATTTATTTTAGTATTACAACATTGCAAGCATGAAACAAGGACAGCATAGCAGTCTTGTCTAAATATCATATTCTTCTAAGTATAGCTTAGATGCAGGAATTTTTAATTTTTTATTTACTTTAAAACTAACACACATTCAATTTTCTTTGTTGAATATAATAATCAATGTGCTATATTTTTCATAAAGATTATAATAAGACATAAGCATTGAAAAGTAATTATGGGTTGAGTCTGGTATTTCAGTTAGCACAGGACTTGCATTAAATGTACAAAGGACTGCATCAACTGCACATGATAGTGCTTACACTTAATCTCAGCACTTGGGTTTTGAAATAAATATATTTTAACATCAAGTTGTTAACTTCTTTCTTCTTATAATATAACAAAATAAATCCACGGCATAAATTTCCTTCTAATAGTTTTTTCTAAACTCATCTGTACAAGACTTGAATAAATTAACTACAATATGACCTTAAGTACATAGAATCACATAATGTATAAGAATATGTCCAGTGAGGTTATGAATGTGTGTGTGTTCATGTGTGCAAGTGTGAGTGTGTTTGTGTATATGTGTGTATGTATAGAAAGAGAGGAACATATTGGTTGTTATTACTTTAATAATTATTTTCCTAAAATAGTAAGGTGACAACATTGGAAGTAGAAGAGTTTGAGTTCATCTCTTATTATACCTTACTGTACCTATATTTCTTCTCTGTATGTATATGCCTGTGTACTAATTTCCCATTTTAAAAGTATGGAATATATATTGAATTGGGATCCATTTTACTTAAATACTTTTATTTATGTTTTTCTTAATAAATAATCTCCGATAGTTCCAGCTAGCCTGGAAGTTCTTGCTGTGTGGACATGAGATCCTTGAAAGTCTGATTTCTATGACTTCACCTGCAGAGAGCAGGGATTACTGGTGATCTCTGCCATGTATATATGGTGCAGGGGATTGTACCCAGAGTTTTTTGTATGTTACAAAAGTGTTCTACCCACTGAGATGCAGTACCAAGCCATAGATTTCCTTTAAAATATACTTTTGAAATTATGATATAATTACACTGTGAACTATTTCCTGTTGTGGTCACATGTTGAGGATCTGATTGCTAGAACTTTAGCCGATGAAACTTTGCAGAATATAATTCAACCCATAGAGGATTTTAACCCTGTTCTGGTTTCAATTTTCACAGTGAAATTATCTCACCACCTACAGAATCTTTACCAGAATATTTTGGGAACAGAGTTCTCAAGTCAAATTAAATACCCATTTCATATGTAAGATGATATAGACTTCCTGATGAGCAAAAACATGAATGTACATATGGCTAGTTCCCACCCAGCTGCATCCATTCTCAAACTTTCAGTTATGTTTCTGATATCCAAATATGTACAGCCATATATCTTTCTGGTTATACCATATACATATTTAAATTTTATTCCTCTAAAAACAAATATGACCTATTTCATTTAGAAGCTATTTCCAGTTGAAGATGTCAGCCACAAAATGAGTACTTAGTACTAAGAATTAGGCTCACATATTCACAATATCACCCTCCTCTCTGTGTCAGCCAAATATAGGGGATGGTGACATTGTGAAAAACCGCACTATTTTAAATAACATTTTATTATGTCACATGCCTTTATTCTTTTCCTAAACCTTAACTTTATTTCATATTTATGTTGCTGTTGAAACAACCAATATCCATTGAAAACCGCACTATTTTAAATAACTTTTTATTATGTCACATGCCTTTATTCTTTTTCTAAACCTTACCTTTATTTCATATTTATTTTGCTGCTGAAACAACCAATGTCCATTCTGAGTATTTCCCTGTATCCACACTTCCTCTATTGGTATAAAGAAGCTGTTTTATACATTTGGATTAGGTTATTTTTTAATATACTCTTTATATATTGATGGATAGTTTGGATCAGCGTTGCCCATATACTTTTCTAAATAAATTTTCTATGTGTAAAGTAACTAATTTAATAATATTTTTTCTTATGTTTATTTATTTTAGTTTGAAATTTGTGTACACATATGTCACAGCACAGATACAGAAGTCAGAATACAATGTGCAAGACATGGTTCTTTCTTTTCTCTATGTGGGTATCAAGGATCAAATTCAGGTTGTCCAGCTTGGTAGTAGTGTCTTTACACACTGAGCTTTCTTGCAAGTCCCATTATTACTTTTTTAATGAAGCAAAAATGAATTCAATTTATTTTATCTATTATTTCTTTTTTATGATTGCCCAAGTACAATGTGGGTAATAAAGATCAGCCAGTGTCTTTTGAGATGGTCAGTGACTTGAGACATTAAGATATACTGCAGTAGTATTATGGACTTGAATTCATGTCATAGTGATCTTTAAATTTCTTTCATTTCTATACAACGGTGCTAATAATATATTTGTTTTATATATTTTAAAAATATACCATGTTCAGTGTAATGAACACTTTACAATTTTAAGTCAATCTTTATCTTACATACTACCACATTAGGCTGTTATTTATATATTACTAATTAAGGCTATATATTTACTTATATTAATATTTTTAAATATATTAACATATTATCAAGTTATGCAGTTAATAGGCTAAAAACTATCTCAAACAAACTAACTTCTTAAATAGAAGATTATAAAAAGGTTTTGTTTGGATGATTGTTTCTGCAATCAAGGCTCATTCTGGTGAGAAGAAAGTATTTGTAAATACACCAGTGTTTTTACTGAAAGATGCTTCAGAGAAAGTATTGTCTTTGTTAAGTCTTCTACATAACCATCTTTAGAATACAAAAGATATGTATATTTCAGAAACTTAAAATTTTGAAATAAATACAATATAAAACACTAGACATTTTGTAAACATTTAAAAAATGCCACAAAAGGTTATTAAGTATATTGAATGAAGTAGGTGGTTGGATAAGTGCAATGGAATGCCAAAATCTGTCCTCAGATACTTACTAGAGCATCCTGTTTGGGAGTCATTTAAGTCTAATATATAGCCTCTTCAAAACAATTTTGAAGAAGGATGGTGGGAGAAATGGATAAGCGGAGAGGGAGAAAGAACATGGAGTTTGGTGGGTAGAAAGATGGGCGGTATTTATGAGGACTTGACAGAGTAGAAATTTATGATCAAAATATGCTAAATGAAAAAATAATGTAAATGCAATCTTCCAATAAGCTAACAAGGCTTTAGTATTAATTTTAGTATCTTATGATTTCAAAATGACTGTAATTTTAACAGCCTTCTCATCTAAATGCTACTTCTTATAAAAAGAAATTCTAATCATCCTATCACTATTCATCTCTTTGTGCTTTCTGCATACACTGTTGACTCTTTTCCCTCAGGGTCTTTCTGTTATAAAATAACCAAGCATCCAAACGTTTTCCTGAAATCAGTCATCACTCTTCAGTCATTCATTCATATAGTTCATTTTCCTCTGTGACTGAAGAATACAGAATCATTTCTCTGAAAACAGTAATGATTTGAGTTGTTAAAAATCAGAAAACCTTTTTTCTATCTTCTATTCAATGATATTGTTTAATAATATTTTGTTCAGTTCATCATTTTTGATCTTCTATCTTCAGGCATAGAAAACAAAACAAAACGAAGAACATTAGGCCTAGCTCAGATAATTCTTTTGAAGATAGGAAGGATTGTAGGAGTCAGACTGATCAAGGACATTACAATAAAACCCACAATTGGGTTTTATTGGGGTTCATAGAGACTGAACTAACAACCAGGGAGTCATTATGGGACTGATCTAAGACCTATGCATATATATGCTAGGTTTTCTACTGGGATTCCTAACAGTAGGATCAACGGCTGTCTAGAACTCCTTTGCTGGCTTTTGAGTCCTTATTATTCATACTGTTATGCCTTGTCCACCCTTAATTCAAGGTTAGGTGCTTAGTTTTATTACAACTTGATATGCCATGTTTTGTCAATATTCATGGGAGGCCTGCCCTTTTCTTAATGGAAATGGAGGAAGAGTGGGTGGGAGGCAGAGGGTAGGTAGAGGGGGAAGGAATGGGAGAGAGGAGAAAGGGGAAACGGTGGTCAGGTTGTAAAATAAAATTTTTTAAAGATTTAAAAAAATACAGGTAATCTTTATCTGATCCAATTTATAATATTTTCATACGTTTTTGATGAAGAAAATTGTTTATTAAAAGGATATATGCTTGTAATTATAGGTTAATACATTTTGACCCTTGTTTGCCATATGTGTTATAACTGAAAAAAGGATATAAAATATTTACTTTGTTCAGAATGTCCCTTCAAATCACTTTATAGTTAATTTGTAGGCATTAGAAGCAGCAACAGTTTTGAATTCTGTTATTAGGAATTAGAAAAAGGAAATAATGACTATGCCCTGGTGAAATAGGAAATTCTGAAGAAAATAAAATTTTAACATAGGTTAAAATTAAGCAAAAAGTGAAAGAGCTACAAACAACATCTTCATTGTTTGTTCTATGAAGAGAAAAGAGTCCATGGTACTCAAATGACACTCTGATATAGACTGATAATTGTGGACTATGACAGAATAATAAGAATTTGCTTGAGTCAGCTACTTTGGTTCCTTTTGTTACTAATCATTTCTCCTCTGTGTTGGTTTGAATAAGAATGCTTCACATTAGAAAGCATAACAACTTGAGAAGGCCTTGTTGGAATAAGTATGGTCTAACTGAAGGAAGTGAGTCACTGGTGTTATTTTGATGTTTCAAGCCAAAACCAGTTCTACTGACTATGGATCAGGATATAGCTACTATCCCAGCACTGTTTTCCCATGTACCTCCATGCTTCTTGCCATAGTGATGATCAACTAAAACACTGAAACTGCAAACAAGCCCCAATTAAATGCTTTCCTTCATGAAAGTTGCCTTGGTCATGTGTCTCTTCAAAATAATGAGACAGTGACAAAAATATCCCCATAAGAAGCTGAAAAATGCTTGTGACTGGACTTAAGGAAACCTCTATTTGTTTATCACAAAAACGGTATAATATGTTTGCTTGTTTTGTTGTGCCCAAGTTGAGAACCCCCAGGGAGACCACAACTGGTTCCAGTCAAGTTCAGAATACAAAAGCAAGGTTTATTCAGTGCATATGCACATAGTCCAGCTAGCTGGGAGCTCAAAGCCTCCAAGTGGGGAGAACTTCCACTCCTTATTTGCTACGACAGTTGGTTTGTATTTTTGCAAAGGTTCCTGTTTCCAGCTAACTTTTTTTTTTCTTTTTTTTTTTTCCATACATTGTTTTGTTTTATTTTTTCCATTCAAGAACATAATTAAAGATAAAAAAAAAAATTTTTTCCTTTCTTCCCCTTCTCCCGGTCCCCTCCCACTACCCCCCACCCCTC
>PVIU01023384.1:0-28331 GCA_004026605.1 Ondatra zibethicus
GCTTTCGTGGTTTTTGCTCACAATTGCAAGTGGCACACACATTGGGACTACCTTATAATCCACATGGTCAAGGCATTGTGGAAAGGGCTAATAAAAGCCTTAAAGAGATTCTTCAAAAACAAAAAGGGGGAATAGCAGAGGCTGCCTCCCCCAGGGAGAGAGTCTCCCTTGCACTCTTTACACTTAATTTCTTAATATTGGATGATTCAGATAAAACGGTGGCTGATAGGCACGCTATGAATGCTCCTGCTATGGAAAGGAGTGATGTGATGTGGAAAGACATGATAGATAACAAGTGGTATGGACTGGATCCGGTTGTAACGAGATCCAGGGGAGCTGTTGTGTTTTTCCACAGGGTCAAGAAGCGCCTCATTGGGTCCCAACCCGGCTGACGAGACCCGTCAACAGAGATGCCGCCGCGAGTGCTGGGGAAGAGCCTGATCCTCTGGAGGATGACACTGCTGCTGCTCCTGATGCTGTGAAGTCAGGGGATGATGGAGCAGAGATGGGGGATCCTGTCAGCATTCCCAAAACCGATGCCTGTCCAGCATAATGCATCTGTCTTTCCTAGATTTTTTACCACCAATAAGCAGCTTGACCTCCCTTATATGGTGGAAGTTGGCTTGCTGCTGGGAGGATGTGTACTCTGCCTTTGGTTGGTCTGCCGCCTGCGAGCCCAAATCAGGAGGGACAAGGTTATAATTTCTCAAGCATTGGCCGGAGTGTGGATCCTCACCCCAGATATGGCTTTCTGCCTTAAAGAGCACCTAGCCTTGTTCCACATAGCCTTTGCACCCCAAGGGACTTCCAGTCCCATTGCACTGGGAAAGGTATGTGGCAAAACAGAACATCTCTGGGCACAGGGTGTAAGGCTTGAGCACTGCACTTGTGGCCAGATAATGCTGGTCACAAGAAGAGCAAGTCTGAGTGCATATGGGTAGGTGCCCTAGTTCCCATCTCTGTGTAAAAGGCACCGGACAGGTCTTTTACCCTCTGGGCGGAGGACGCCTGGATGAGTGATGGTACATATGTCCTACATTTTAACAGAGATCAGACCTCTACTCTTACCTGCTGCCTTGGAATTTAAACTAAAAGGTGGAACTGCAGGGAGCCACAGGCACAAACGCCATTACAAAATGGCGCTTGCATCCTCGCAGTTTGGAGGTAAACAATTCCATATTTGGCAATGCTTCAGGACTGAGTGTCCAGGTGCTTCCCTCATGTGCAATAACCTAGGTGTCCCTAACCAATCCTGAGGACTCTGGTGCCAGCAAGCACATAGCAGCCAATCAAGGTATGAGTCGCGTCACATCTCCCTATATAAGCAGCCGCCATTCAGACCTTGCTTTCTCTCGCCTCCCGCTCTCCCTTCAACCAAGAGGCTCTCCAATAAAGCGTGATCCGAGAAGAATCCTTGAAAGGTGGTCGTTCTTCCTCACTGGTCGGGGAGTTCACACAGTGAATTCCTACTGCATACAAAACATGCTGCACGTGTCACTTAGATAGGAAGTGCATGGCTTCCTTGTCCTAAAGAACTTTGATCCAAAACACTTTTGACGTGTGTTTCCCTGGTGTTCTTTTTACAGCCCAATGCTCTATTGGAAATATTTCCCTACCATCAAAAGTGAAGGGGGACTTCTTTTTTTTTCTTTTAGAATTTTATTTTTTTTCCATTCAAAAAAAAGTAAAATTTTTCATTTCTTCCCCTTCTCCCAGTCCCCTCCCACTATTCCCCACCCCTTCTCCCTCCCCCTTCTTCCTTAAAAGAGGGCATGGTGCCCTGCCCTGTTGGAAGTCCAAGGCCCACCCCCCTCCATCCCGGCCTAGGAAGGTGTATCCAAAAAGACTCGCTTCCCAAAAAGATAATACATGCAGAAGAGATAGGTCCTGGTGTCATTGCTGATGGCTTCTCAGTCTGCCCCCATTGGCCGCCACATTCAGAGAGTCTGGTTTGATCATGTGCTCATTCAGTCCCAGTCCAGCTGGATTTGGTGTGCTCCCATTAGTTCAGGCACACTGTCTCAGTAGGTGGACCAGCTCCTCACGATCCTAACTTCCTTGCTCCTCTTCTCCTACCTTCTGCCCTTCGACTAGACCTTGGTAGCTCAGTCCATTGCTCTGATGTGAATGTGGGTCTCTGTCTCTACATCCATCCATCAGACAAAATTTCTATGGTGGTGATCAAGATATTCATCAACGTGACTCTTGGACAAGGCTAGTTCTGGCACCCTCTCCTCTGCTGCCCAAATACCTAGCTGGGGACATCCCTGTGGACACCTGGGATCCCCTCCAGGGCCAAGTATCTTGCCAGTCCTAAAATGACTCCCTTAATGTAGATATCTTATTCTCTTCTCCAATAGCCACCTTTCCTCCATCTCTACCCTCCCACTCCCCCATGCTCTCCCCAGTCCTTCTCCCTTCTTCTTCCCCCTCTCCCCTTCCCCTACCCCTCTAGGCCCCACTTCTATCCCTGTCCCCATGCTTCCAACTTTTGCCTGATGATCTTGTTTGCTTCCAACATCCAGGAGAATCTATATATGCTTTCTTTGGGTTCACCTTGCTATTTGGCTTCTCTGTGCTTGTGAGCTGAAAGCTTAGTGTAAAGGGGGACTTCTTAAAAAAGAAAATTGTAAATGGAGTCAACAACCCAAGGCTTTGGAGTCTCGATGCACCAAACACATTTTAGACCCCTATTGACAGCCTGTCTGTCTGTCTTTGTTAAGAGCATTCATTTTAAGAAGATGCTAGTAAGGGAAGATGAGATTAATACAACAAAAACATTTGTTGGATTCCCAAAGATTCCCATACTAACAGTGATGTCTATGCTTTTAATTCTAATAAATAATGGAAAGGTAAGTGCTAGAGAGACTGCTCAGTGAGTGAAATGTTGGATAGACAAGCAAGGAGATTAGAGTTCAACTGAGATTTTTGTTTGTTTATTTGTTTTGTTTTATGTTTGTTTGTTTTTTCAAGATAGAGTTTCTCTGTATAGCTTTGGAGCCTGTCCTGGAACTCACTCTCTAGACCAAGCTGGCCTTGAACTCACAGAAATATACCATCCTCTGCCTTCCAAGTGCTGGGATTAAAGGCATGTACCACCACTGCCTGCCTAGAGTTCAATTCTTAAAACCCACATAGAAAAGGTGAGTGTGAGTTTTCATGCTTGCACTCCCAGCTCTTGGGAAGCAAATATGGGCAGCTCATGGGGCTCCTTGGTCAGCCAGTTTAGCAGATTCAGCAAGGGCCAGATCAATGAGAGACCCTATTTCAAATAACAAGGTTGATAGCTCCTAATACACAATGCTTGAGGTTCACCTCTGGCCTCTGCACAGTTATGTGAGGATACTTCCAATGCATGATATACACATGCACACATGTTCACAAACACAATACACACACACATGCACATGCAAATAAGCAAAAATATAATAGGCAAATCAAGATGTTATGAAGGAACATTTGAATATTAGATATTATTAGAATTTTAGATACACTAGTCAGAGAAACAAAAATGACAACATGACCTTTACATGAAGACATAAGTGACCCCTGTAATGGTGTACTTCGGTTATGCTATGGTCATTTGAGACAAGTTTGGAAACTCTGGAGTCCTAACCTGTTTAGTCTGTGAATGGAACAGTAATGGAAATACAAGATTCCAGAGACACTCAACAGTACCCACAGAGTGCCATTCAGCCTTTGAACTCTAAATTTGGTGGGAAATGCTGGGTGTGCATAGAACATGGAGTGACGGGATCTGACTCACAAAACTCTTTGGCTGCTGCAAGAAAGAAGTCTCTGGGACAAAGAAGTAAAGTGCAGTAATATTAGCCAAAAAACTATGACATTTAGGTTCCATAAGAAATGATAGATTACTGTACTGCCAGGCAATGGAAAGTGGACAACTCTGAGTACATCTGAAGGTTGTCTTGAATGGCTAAAATAAGCTTCATGTGCATTGCGTGGAAGCATTGAAATGGTGCAAGAAAAAAAAGTGATCCCCTAGAAAATTTGAATATTCTTCTTTTTAAATTTTTTTATTTTATCACATACTTTAGTACTTAAAATTTTGCAGAATTTATTTTGATAGTATTCTTTAACCTACCCCTTCAATATTTTTTAAATGGGTGAGGGGTAGTACACATTTAGAACAGAGAATGATGTCAGGTGTCCTGCTCCATCATTTTCTAAGTTACACCCTTAGTCACGGACTCCCGTGTGAGCATGGAGTTAGGCTGGCAGCTAGCAAGTGCAGGAAATGCTGTTTTCACTTTGCTGCAGCACCAGGCTTATAGGGAAGTGTGAGGCCATGTCTGGTTTCTCATGTGGATTCTGAGAATGAGAGTTCAGGTCCTCAAGATAGCAGAGTAAACACTCTTACCTACTGACTCATCTCCTCTGCCCTGTGGCAGTAATAGTCCCAGTGCCAGTTTATCATCTGTGAGAAGAGAGAATGCAGTTATTACTTGCAATGGTAGATGAAGTATTCTTATTCAGTCATTTAAGAATGAGCTCAAGGCTATGAAAGGATGAGAAAAGATACAGTTTGTATATTTGTGTGAGTGTGTCTGCCTGTGAGTATCTGTGCATTCTTGTGTGCATGTGTGTATCTTAGCTTGTGTCTGAGTGTGTATGCCTGTGAGGGTCTATTCATGTAAGTATGCATATGAATGTGTTGTGTGTATGTGTGCAATGTTTTTGTGTGTTTGTACAGGCCTGTATGCATGTGAGAGTGTGCACATGAATGTGTATGTCAGTGTGTGTGCATAATAGTATGTGAGTGTAAATTTGTGTACATGCATGTGTGAATGTGTGTGCACATGTATGCATGTATGTGTGTGTTCTTTGTGAATGTGTATCTGCATGTGAATGCATGTGTGCCTTCACACAGAGTGTGTTTCTTTCTACTTTCTACTGCATAGTTGGCTCTACATACACTCTGCAAGATAAGAGGTTCTAAGATATCTGGAGCTCTGGGTTATATGACACGTAAACAGATACACAATAACTGAAGGAATCACTTCCCCTGGTTCCCTTTCCTCCAGACCTTCATGGTCACACATCCCTCCCTCTCAATAAAGACATCTTCCTCCATTAAGAATCAAAGAGCCAGCAAGTGGTGGCACACACCTTCAATCTGAGCACTCAGGTGGTTCTCTGTGGGTTTAAGGTGAACCTGATCTACAGAGCTTGTCCCGACAACCAAGGTTGTTACACAGTGAAACCCTGTCTCAAACAAATGAATGAACAAACAAACAAAAATCAAAAATAGAAAAAAAACAAAAAGAGAGGGAGAGGGACAGGGAAGAAAAGAAAAGAATGGAAGAAGGAAAGAAGGAAGGGAGGGAGGGAGGACCTGGGAACTAGCACGTATTCTGGATTTCTTATCAACCACAGAGCATAGAGCGTCCTGTATTCTGAGCTGTGCCCATATTATTAATTACTGCACTAATAATCTCTTACCTCAAAGGACAATCTGTCCTAGTATATTCCTAACCCCAAACCGACACCCGCAGAAAGGCATTGTGGGTAAGAAGTCTGGCATAATGACTGAAAACAAGAAAAGGTTTTTAGATAGGATGAGCTTCCTCTTGGGTTCTGTTACTGGGCATAGGAAGAAGAGAAAAGAGAAAGACACAGATTCCCCCTGATCATTACAGAAGTTGAACATTAGCAGTTTACTGTAAAGGTAGGCCCTTTACCTCTCAGCCTGAGAGACTGCGAAGAAAAAGTGCATCATGGAAGCTTGGGAGATGTCCTAATTAACAAAGTGTTTTATACACAAGCATGAGGCCCTGTGTTTGCATGCCTAGCACCTTAGGAAAACAGGAACAGTGGTGCAATCTGTAACTGCAGCCTGAAAACCAGTCTAGCAGGATCATCCACCTGTAAGTTCAGAGGGTCTGTGCCACCAAAGCATATTGTGACATGTGGTCTCCCTAAATTAGCATGCAAAAGGAAGGGCATGCACACACATACACACACAAGTACACATGTACGCATGCACACATGCATATACACATGCACCACACATGCAGGCATACATCCCATAAAATCACTGATGAAAATGAAGGCAAAGTAGCTCAACTTGTCCTTTATTTTAGCTTGGATGTTGAAGATTCTTAGGCCCTGATCTTTGACAAGAAATATTTGCCACACATTAAGAAGTCAGGAAACACCAGAGAATGGCTATTCCTCACATTTGGCTCTTATTGAAGTAAAACTAACATGCAAAAGAAACATCTATTTTGGAAGTCTTATCGTTTCCATCCATTCATTAATATTCCTTTAATCTTCCACTTTCAACAGTTTAATTTAGTTGATGTTTCTAATTTACATAGAGACAACATCCTTAATTGATTTAATCCAAGCTTCTTTCATTCTGACAAAGCTATTGTTATTTATTGATTTTCATTAGTGTATGCAGAACTCAGATACTAGCTTTGCTTTCCCAAATGTCCCTTTTAGGGACTCTTTCCTTTTGTCCCTGGGTTAAACAGTTATCTCCCCCTGCCTGCTGCTAGCAGCCTTACCAGCATTCATTAATATATCGATTCATATATCACACATTCTTACTGAGTATTTATTGTGTCCCCAGTAATGTGCAGGCGGATTTGTTGAGGTATGTTGATAATGCACAAATAC
The DNA here is from genome assembly GCA_004026605.1 of Ondatra zibethicus. Lineage (NCBI taxonomy): Eukaryota > Metazoa > Chordata > Mammalia > Rodentia > Cricetidae > Ondatra > Ondatra zibethicus. The sequence goes on from PVIU01023384.1 coordinate 6,646, forward strand.
TAGTGAGGAAGAGAGCACCTCCTCCTGCTGTGTAGTTCAGGAAGGTAGTAGTGCGGAAATGCCAGTAGAAAGAATCTGAGGGGAAGAAACAGTACTTTAGAAAGAAATTTTTCACAACATTCGAGCAACATGGATAACATCTGTGGTCAGGTTGATCACATAGCTCATTTGGGGGAATGTTTGTTTAGCATGCACAAGTCCTGGGTAGGTTCAATCTCCAGTATCTGATAAACCAAGCCTGATAGAATGTCGGTAATCAAACGTTTTTAAGATGGAGGCATGAGGATGTGAAGTTCAAAGTCATCCTTTGCTGTATAGAGTGTTGGAGGCAGCCTGAGCTACATGAAACACAATGAACAAAATTTTATGTGTTCCATTGCCTGTTCAAGTTGTTTGCATGCTTTGTGGTGAGCCATGAATAGGAGACAGTAAAGAGTATCCTATGCTTTTAGGCCACTAGATTATGATGAAGCTGTGGATATTATTCAGTGTGCAATTAAGAGGTACAAACGAGAAAGGTAGAAACCTTTCTGACTATAAAATTAACAATTCTTACATCTCTGAAGATATAGAAAATGACAGCTTTGTTGTCAAACATATATGATCACATGTACTTAGGACATAAACCTTAGAGTTCTAATTCCAGATACTTAGTACAATGTGTTGAAATGGCTTGATTTTAGGATGCATTAATGTATCATTCCAAGAAAGCGTGTATCATGAAAATCTGTCCTTCATTTTAATTTAAGAGCCAGAAGTCAGGGTGAATTTGTATCAACCAGAATCTTCTGTATATAGGACCAGCATACTCAAAAACTCTTAGCAACTGTGGTTGACAGCAGAAGACAAGATACAGCCAATCAACATTTCTGCACAGATGTATCAATGTCTCTTGAGCTCCCATTATCAGCTTAGGAGCTATTGGCAATCGACAGTTTCTCAAAAAGCACAACTTAGTTTCCTTAAAGGATGTGATTCCTGGTATGACCACTACGCTCCAGTGGATGCCCCATACCTATATGTACATGGTTGGATCTAATTAGATCCAGTAGGTTATAGAAAGAAAGGGAGGAGAAAACAGAGAGAGAAAGATAGAAGGATGTAGCCTTATAATGGGGACATTGACATTGGAGCCTAAAAGGAATTGATAGATGGGAATGGAAAATGCATAAGGTCAAAATACATTGAAATTATCAAAGAATAAATAAAAATATATTTAGTGGCTGAAGAGATAACTCAGTGATTAAGAGCAGATACTGTTCTTGAAAAAGACCTGAGTTCTATTCACAGAACCTCCAGTGGTCCCAATAGGTGTCGTACAGGGAAGTGAATGCCTCCCAGAGATGAGAATGAAAACTGAGGGCAGACTGACTTCATCATCCTGGTTCAGACCTCATGGAATCTAATACCAGGCAGTTAATTGTCAACATATTTAGAACACAGTACAATTTGGGAAAAGGTTTCCAGGTAACAATCAGTTCAATCAGTCCAATTCCAGGTGCACAATAAAAGCTTGTTGTGAGTATATAGACACCCTTTTACACAGTACACTTGGCTATGAGGCTGAGTTCTAGAGTTAAAAGACCGAGAATCTAGTGTGGTCTCTGATAGCATAGAGAGCAAATGGGTCACCAGGTTGTTAAGAGGCTCCACTCTCACCTTTCTGGGTGGAATGCAGGTTTTGATTTGTATGTCCTCTTGTATCTCCATCATTGAGGAGACATCCCAGTGCAATTAACATTCCTGCTGTTGTGTTTTTAATTAAAAAGAGGGAGGGTGACCTAGCAGCTTGCTGCAGCTTGCTGCAGGTCCCCAGACCACGCGGTCTCTGTGGCGGGTGGGCGGCCAGACGGCTAGTCTCCTGGTCCCCATGCGCGCTGCTGGGGCGGCGGCGGTATGGATGGACAAAAGAGGGCTGGGTAGACGCGTCATACAGAGTTAAACATTTATTAGGTGGGTGATAAAGGGAAAAGAAAAAGATAAAGAGAGAGAGAGACAGAGAGATAGAGAGAGAAGGGGGTAGAGGGAAGAGAAGCAGCTGCTGCTCCCGTGAGAGCGGAAGAGGAAGAGAGGCAGAGAGTTGGGGTCAGAGGTGGAAGCTGGAAGTGGGCGTGGCCAATAAGAGGCCAGATACTACACCTGCTTCTCTTAGCACTTCTCTGTGAGCAAAGGACCTCTATGGCCCTGCCAAGAACCTGTGTTTTACAGTGCACGACTGCAGGTAACTCCAGCTCTAGGAGTATCCGATAGCTCTCGTCTCCATGGACACTTCCATTCACATGCACATGACCTTGCAGCGATGTACAGACACATCATTAAAAACAGTAAAATCAACATTTTAAAACATATACTGCCATTTTAAAATGCCCTAAATGAAATCAAGTGGTGTGCAGTATTTTGTGTCTAATTTCCTTCCCTTAGCATAACACTGGATCACGATTTCTCTACCAACAGTTCATTTTTATACAACTGAAGATATTGCATTGCATCAATCCATCACAATTCCAATTAAAGGACAGGAACACTTAGTTTTCTTCCCACATTAATAGTTGCTTGAATTCCATTGGACTCTTTTAAATAAAAGGACAATCATATGTATAAAAGCATCTCTATGGGATTATGAATGTTTTAATCACAACTTGGTTATACCTTAAAATGGCATTGCTTGTTCTTTTAAAAAGTGTTTTATTATATTTTATTTATTTTGTATGTGTATCTGTTTATGTGTGTAGGTATACATGTGCTATTGTGTACGTGTGAGAGTCAGATGACAGTCAATCTCATCTTAACCCAGGATTGAGTTAAGGTCAGCAAGCCTAAAAGACAAATGCCTTCAATTGCCAAGCCATCTCCCTGGCCCGGTGGGACTGCTAATTCTTAATATTTAAGCTGATGACATCACTAACCCTGGAAAACTGGCTAGGTTTCTAGTACCACGTATGGTTCCTCTCCTGCTAAGTGGGTCTTGACTCCAATCAGACAGCCTGTATTTGCCACTGATATGTGGTATCGTTTATTGCTCTTTTATACATGTCTTGCCATGCTGGTAATCTTCATGGTTCATAGGTGTTGCAGCTGCGTAGAATTATTTAATTGCTTCCTCCTTTGACAGTTTGCATAATACTTTCTGGAGCCATTGAACCTAGACCACGAGAACTAGACAGAGACAGTATTTTAGAGTATGTATAGCTCTGCTGTATGGGAGCTTTGCAGCTTTGTCTCTCAGCACAATCCCAGGAGTTTATTTTGTATGTTACTCTTCTTCTTATTCCTTTGGAAACATATATATGGACACTTTGCAAAGACCAGTGTTGAGAAGCTTTTTCTTTGTATTTCCTCATAGTAATTTCACAGCATAAGGTCTCAGGTATATATCTTCAATTGCTTTTGTGGTGGGTTTTGTATATGAGGTGATGAAAAGTTCAATTTCAATCTTTTGCCTCTGGATATTCATTTTTTCCAAACACCATCTAGTGAAGAAATGCTACTTCCTCAATTTTTGCTCTTGGAAGCTTTGTCAAATATCAGTTGAGTGTGGGCAGACTTGTTTCTGAGTTTGACCAGTTCATCAGAGTGTGTTTGTCTTTGTACTAACTCTATGGTGTTTGGCTTCCAATAACCCAAATTCCAGGATTTACTAATTTTACTCAAGATTCTTTGCCAACTCAGTTTTATTTTTGGGTTTCTTTGCGATTTTAAAATTATTGTTATCTGATTCCCAAAATTAGAAATGTGGAGTTTTTCTTTGATGTAAGGAATTGGTATGATGCTCATTTCAGTGTGGATAATTTAACATCAGCTATTCTGATCCCCAAGTTCCACTGCCTGGCTTTTTATTCCTCAGTTCCTCAACATTGATTCATAGTATGTTTTTAGATCAAGATTTTATTTCCTTACAATTATTCTTAAACTTTGCATCATTGTGTGTCAGAGCCATTGATGTGGGATCATTCTACTTTGACTAAAGATCAGAGAGTTCTTGCACTTTCGAGGTTACAACAGGAGATTTGACCCAGGGTGTGACTGCCTACCAGATACATGGCCTAGAGTGTGGTTGCTGCTTGTCCTGACTAAATAACAGAATACTTAACTGAGAATGTTTCAGGTATTGAAGGTAATTGCTTGTTTGTTCTTTGAATCTTGGCAAAGAAGTCTTCCCCTCCTCCTCTTTTGGATTGGGATATATAAAAGATAGGAAAATAAAGGCAGGCAAATTCAGTATTCACTCAGTTGCTTTCCCAACTCTATTCTGTGTCTCTGTCTATTTCTTTTGTATCTCTGTTCTGTCTGCCTGATATTTCTAATCCACATGCCCCTACCCTGGAATGTATGAACCCAACAAGGCTGGACTCTGACAGATGTTGCCCCAATGTGGGACCCTAACAGATGGTTCCTCACTCTGGGGCTTATGACAATTGTGTCCCTATTATAAAGGAACATTTTCTTTTTTATTTTAATATCTCTTTGTCAATAAAAATAAGTTTTAGATTTTTGTATGTAAAAAATGAATGAAAACACCACCTATGAGGGAGTACATGTGATAATTGTCTTTCTGGGTCTGGGTTACCTCACTCAAAATAATGGTTTTTTGCTCCATCCATTTTCCTGCAAAATTAAAGATGTCATTATTTTTTTCTGCTGTGTAGTACTCCATTGTGTAAATGTATCACATTTTCCTTATCCATTCTTCAGTCAAGGGGTATTTAGGTTGTTTCCAGGTTCTAGCTATGACAAACAATGCTGCTATGAACATAGTTGAGCATATGTCCTTGTGTCACGATTGAGCATCCTTTGTGTATATAACCAAAAGTGGTATTACTGGGTCTTGAAGAAGGTTGTTTCCTAATTTTCTGAGAAATCACCACACTGACATCCAAAGGGGCTGTACCAGCTGGCATTCCCACCAGCAATGCTTAAGTGTTCTCTTTACTCCACAACCTCTCCAGCATAAGTTGTCATCAGTGTTTTTAATCTTGGCCATTCTTACAGGTGTAAGATGGAATTTCACAGTTGTTTCAATTTGCAATTCTCTGATGACTAAGGTTATTGAATATTTCCTTAAGTGTCTTTCAGCCATTTTAGATTCACCTGTTGAGAGTTCTCTGTTTAGGTCTGTAATCCATTTTTTATTGCACTATTAATTTTTTTTGATGACCAATTTCTTGAGTTCTTTGTATATTTTGGAGATCAGACCTCTGTCTGATGTGGGGTTAGTGAAGATCATTTCCCATTCTGTAGGCTGTCTTTTTGTCTTGTTGACTATGTTCTTTGCCTTAAAGAAGCTTTTCAGTTTCAGTAGGTCTCATTTATCAATTGTTTCTTTCATTGTCTGTGCTGCTGGGGTTATATTTAAGAAGTGGTCTCCTGTGCCAGTGCGTTCAAGTGTACTTTCCACTTTCTTTTCTATAAGGTTAAGTGTGGCTCACTTTATGCTGAGGTCTTTGATCCATTTGGACTTGAGTTTTGTGCATGGTGATAGATATGGCTCTATTTTAAAGCAAAGAAAACCAGGCTACAAACCTCAATCCCAGAGAATTTAGACCACAATGAGGACACTAAGAGAGACTTACATAGATCTAATCTACATGGGAAGTAGGAAAAGACAAGATCTCCATGAGTAAATTGGGAACATGGGAACCTTGGGGGAGGGTTGACGGGGAGGAGAGAGGCAGGAAGGGGAGCAGAGAAAAATGTAGAGCTCAATAAAAATCAATTTAAAAAATGAATGAAAATAATAAGTGTTTCTTCTTTTAAAACAACATTGGCATACTTTCACCTAGATTCAGAAGAAAATATGGAAAAGACCAAAATGATTAATTATAAATAAAAGAAACAACTGATATCAAAGAACTAAGAGAAACCTTGATATTGCAATGAATACAATTTTGTGCCCCAGAAGAAATTGATGAATTACTACATGGAAATGTCAAGATTCAGGTAAGCCAGGGCTAAATAGAGGGACCCTGTCTCCAAACACAAGCAAATGAGTAAAAGCGGTATACTGCCTTAACAGAAAAGAAAAAGTCGCATGATCAGATCCACTGACCCAGAAAAAAATGTGCCAAAATCCAGCACCTTTCGTGGCTAAAGCTTTTCAATCAACATGGTAGTTATGCGAAGCACCCAACACGTACAAGGCAAACATGGGGAGCTGAGTGTGCACTGGTGAAAGCACAGATGCTGCTTCTGAAGTTGGGAGTGAGGCAAGGGTGCCCGATTTGGGGAACGAAAGATGGATTAAGATTAAATATTCTAAATGGAAAATTTAAAATCAAAACAAACAAAATATATTTAAATAGGGAAGAAAATAACTCATTTCTGTTTGCAGATAACATTTTAAGCAGAGATGGAGGAAGGGTGGATATTGGAGAAGGGAATAAGATATCTACATTAAGGGAGTCATTTTAGTATTGGTAAGACACTTGGCTCTAGAGGGGATCCCAGGTGTCCACGGGGATGTCCCCAGCTAGGTACTTTGGCAGCAGTTGAGAGGGTGCCTGAACTAGCCTTGTCCCATAGTCACATTGATGAATATCTTGATCATCACCATAGAAATTCTGTCCGATGGATGGAGATAGAGACAGAGACCCACATTCACATCAGAGCAATGGACTGAGCTCCTTAGGTCCAGTCAAAGAGCAGAAAGTTGGAGAAGATGAGCAAGGAAGTCAGGACTGCGAGGGGCTGGTCCACCAACTGAGACAGTGTGCCTGATCCAATGGGAGCTCACCAAATCCAGCTGGACCAGGACTGAATGAGCATGTGATCAAACCGGAAACTCTGAATGTGGCTGCCAATGGGGCTGACTGAGAAGCCAATGATAATGACACTGGGACCTATCTCTTCTGCATGTATTGGCTTTTTGGGAATCTAGTCTATATGGATGAACACCTTCCTAGGCTGGGATGGAGGGGGGAGGGCCTTGGGCTTCCCACGGGGCAGAGTACCATGCCCCCTCCTAAGGAAGCAGGGGGAGGAAGGAGGGGTAGTGGGGGAGAGGGAGGGGACTGGGAGAAGGGGTGGAAGTGTAAATTTTTGAATGAAAAATAAAAGAATATGAAAAAAAAGAAAACCCCAAAACCTAGAACAAGTGTCTAGTTAATCTGATAAAACACGAATGGACTTGTAGAATTCAATATCATTACTCAAACTCTTTTAAAGAGCTCTTTAGCAAGTCAGTAAAATTCCACTATACAATTTTAAAAATAATTAACTAAGGAAATCATTATAATTAAAGTAGAAAACAATACAGAAGTTCTAGCAGACTCTAGTATATAAAAATGATTAACTACTACAATGGTTACATTTATTTTCCATAATACATTATTTCTTATTATTATTCTGATGGGTGTTTATTTAAAAACAAACTATATGAATATTTTAAGTACTTATACAAATAAAAGAAAATTTATATATATGTATAAGTTTTATTTTATTGTTTATATGATATAACATATATGTATAAACATTTATCTATTTACATACAACATATATACATATATAACATGTATATAAATAGATATATATGATATAACAAAGCCTGTGAACCTACATTTCCATATCTAGAAGGATGAGTTACAAGGATCTAGGTCATGCCAGTATACACTATCACATTTGTGTATAGTCTCTGGGTCATGTGCTTGCATGGCACAGGATGCACAATTTTAATGATATTTGAGATAGGGTAGAAAGACAGGGAAAATTAAGGAAACTTAGAAAGTAGAAAGGAGTCTCTCATCTTGCAGTCTGCCTAAAGTTTATTGCAAGCCATGAATGAAGCCGTCTAGGGCCATTAATATCTACTTAAGATCTTTCTTCATTCCCAGCTAAAAACATTCAATTTTCTAGGAATCTTAATAAAATAAGCCCTTATGCAAACCCAGTAGTTCTTTTTCTACATGATCAGATTAGAACCCCATATAAGGCACCTCTAGAGCCACCCTGTAATCTTGCTTATCAAGAAGTAGGAGAAAAAGGCAAAAAAATACTGAAATGTAACTTGAAAGCCACCCAAATGGTCTACATGTCTACATCGTAGCCACTTATTACAACTCTTTCTTGAGGAACCCATATTCACACCTGGATATGACGTATTTTTCCAAAGATCTCTCATTCTCTTTAGTCTTGTTCTATGTTAAAATTGTTTTTATAGGGTCCTACACCTATGCTCTTGGGTGTTACCAAAAGGAAACTGCCCAGACACTTTCACCTTTATGGTGTGGGAGGTTCTTCTGTCTATGTGTTGCTTTCATTGGCTAATGAATAAAGAAACTATCTTGGCCTGTGATAGGGCAAAAGAACAGAGCTAGGTGGGGGAAACTAAAGTGAATGCTGGGAGAAAGAAGGGTGGAGTCAGAGAGAAGCCATGGAGCCACCAGAGTCAGACATGATGAAATTTTACCCCGTAAGCCACAACCACATGGTGATACACAGATTAATGGATATGGGTTAATTTAAGATGTAAGAGTTAGCCAAGAAGAAGCTGGAGCTAATGGACCAAGCAGTGATTTAATTAATACAGTTTTGTGTGATTATTTAGGGCTAAGTGGCCAGGAAGCAACAAGCGGTTCTCTTCTCCTACAAATCTTTTACATATGGCTATTTAAATTTTCAGAAGTGGGAGAGTTAATATATATTTTCCAAGAGAGGTGGGTCCAAAGATTTGATGTCCTCAAAAGCTACTGTAACTTAACCTCTGTTCCCTAACCATCTTTTCTCACAGTAAATACTATGGGTATTTGCACACCTGGGCTTATATAACAGTGTTATTAACAGTTTTGTGTCCCTCTCTTTCTCCTGGCCACGTGTAGCTCTGAAGTTCCACTAATAATCATTGGTGGCTTTGACATTCCAACAATACTCGTGGCTAAAAGTTTAACCACAAATTTTGAGGGGATAGTGTTTACATCAACTTCTATGCTTGTTCTCATCCTAAGAGAGCTTTGCCTGTTTCACTCAGGTAAACTAGGTAAGTTTGTGGTTTTACTGGCTTCCTGTCAAAATCACGATTTTTTATAGTGCCTTTGACCTGAAATTCCTCTCATTATGTTTAAAATTAGGTTAGACCCTTAAGGGAGAACATTCTTGCTCTTTCTTTACACTCTGCTTTTCCCTCAGAGATATATTCAGCAACATTTCTGGAACTCAGACTCTGGGGGGATAGTGGTATGCTTCTTTTTGATTCATATTCCTGTTTAAGTGAGCAGTAGCCTCTGGCCTTTTGCTGGACAAAATAGGCTTCTCTTAACGAGTCTCAGAGAAGTCCTGCTGTGGCTAGGAATAGACAGCAAATTAACATACTACAAAGAAAGAAAATATGATTGAGAAAACTTTATCCCTTCAGCTACATGCCAAGAACCGAGCACATGGATTACACATAGACAGTCCAAAGACATGTTTCTGGACTTTGCATCTTCAACCTGTCCCACTCTTCAGCCCACTGCCGTTCTGTATAGTATCTTTTCTTTACTGATACACCCCCATTTCTATGACTATTAATGTGTTCCTAGTCCAGTTATTTTTTCTGGAATCAAGAACATCACCATTTCTGGTGGGCTCCCCATAGCAATATCTAGCTATCTTTACACATATTCAACTGAAGCCTGAAGTGTGTTGGGGTAGGGGGTGTGGGAGTGTTAATTATGACAACCCACCCCCTATGTAATATGGTATTTCAAATTCTAGGGAGGCAGCTGTGATGATTTCTCTTTCCAGCAATAGGAGATGGAATGCAGAACAAACAGTGAGGTAGAGGGGAGAGGCTCATTCTCACTGACTTTACCTGCCAACACTTCCATCTCTCTAACTACCTAAGAGTAACACAGGAAAGCACTAATAACATTGGAGGTTGTTAATGTCAAAGCCAGCCTGGGTTACTCAAGGAAATCCTGTCACAAACGCATGCATATTAACATACTCATCTGAGTAAACAGTAGAGATGCCAAGGGTCAACTGAGCAGCAAAGAAAACTTATTCTCAAACAACAAATGATAGAAGAAATGGGAGAGAAATTAAAACCAACCTTTTCACTGGTTAAAGGTTGGAGGATTATGATAGAGTAAAATAAATCAGGGGATGGATAGGGTCATAAAAGTGGGAATTTTCATGTCTTTACTAGAGTTAGGCATAGGTTTCAGGAACTCAGTGTTTACCTCCTCAGTCATTCATGGTACTTTTAGTTTCCATAATGGGAGCTCTTACTTGTCGTAGCACTGGGAGCTGTCACTTAGCATGAAAATTAGATTATAATGAAATTATACTGAAAACAATCTTTTTTCAGATTATTTCCTGAAGCCCTCTGTATGTTATTACCATGAAGTTTTCAGAAGTTAAGAACTGTTTATCTTCTGCAAAGTAGCACGTTTGGTGTCACCAAAGGATTTTCGAGTTAGATCTGTCCAGGAAGAAAGCCCAGATCTACTGTCTATCAGCTGAACGACCCCACTCTCCTCTTAGGGCAGTTATTCTACAGCTCAGGATAATTGACCTTGAACTCAATGAACTGTTTGACAGATTAAATGAGTTCAGAATAACTTTAGGAAATGAAAAACACCAGTAAAATATAATTGCTATTCTTATTATGTTGTTAATGTTTTATCTCTTTATTTATAAGATCATAGATTTTCCTAAAGTATGTTCTAGAAAATTTAAAACATGCACATATTTTTCAAATCTTCCAGTTTCTTCTTATTTCTAAAGTTAACCAGGTACACCAAAGCTAGATCTTAAGTTCTTGACTTAACTAGAAATTTCCACTACCATCTAGGGAAACCTATCCCCTGTAAGTGTGAACTCTCTACAATACCAGGGATCGCTAGCAAAATGCTGTGTATTTTGATATATTATACCACATTCTCCACAGAAAACTGTTTGACCTATATTTTTAAACCCTGTCAAATCAAAGAGAATAAGAGATGTTTAGTCTTGAGTTAAATATGATTAATCATGACCTAGGAACACAGATTTAGATTAGGTCAATGACTGTGTTGCAACAAGGTAATAACTGTATGAAGTTTTTATAGTAACAGAACAAAAAGTCATAAAAATGGTTTTTGAAAACATTGGTGGGAACATAAGGTTACAAAAAAGTGTGGAATATACTGCTACATGCTATGGATTCTGTTGTGATGACTTTCTTAGCCTCTGCATTGGGAGAAGGTAGGGTTCTTCACATTCCATAAAGACTTACTTAACAGTAATCATACTAGATGTCAGGCCACATGTGGTGTGTGTGTGTGTGTGTGTGGTGTGTGCATGCATGCGCGAGTTGGGGTGATGGGTGAATACCAGTTGAAATGGCTAATGATAGTACAAGACACTGTGCCTCTCCATTCTAAAGTCTTAGCTCCCACCACTGAAGAGGTTTTCATCATTCAGTATTGTGAAATCTTTACATAGGTGTCTTCTTTATGTATCTTCAATTCACACGTTCTTGGTTTCTTTACTACCATCTGCTTCATAATGGCTCCACCAGCAGTATCATCTGCTAAGATCTGTTCAGAGATGGTTAGTGAAGCACAATTAATAAAAACTCAGAGGGAGAAATTGGGGTTCAACCTGAAGATCTGAAAAACAAAGCAGCCAACCACTGGCTCTTACCTCAAACTCAGTCCAGGAATCTCAGAATGTGAAAGCATCTGGGAGCTTTCTCCTTCCTTCTTATAATCCTCTCTAGGGCTGAGATTAAAGGCATGCACCACTGGAATTAAAGTCATGCACCACCCAGTTTCTATTGCAACTAGTGTTGTTATTGGAATTAAAGGTGTTTGTACCACTGTCTGGTTGTAAGGCTGACCAATGTGGTTATTTTACTTTTCTGATCCCCAGCAAGCTGTGTTTATTAAAATACAATTGAAATGCCACTACAGTTTAGGATTTCTCTAGTCTGTATTTTCAAATGTCTCCTAAACTTTTCTTGAAAACTAATTTAAAATACCTGTCCACATTTTCAATTGCATCTGCAATGAACACATCAACCTTAGATGGTAGTTGATCTAATGGCAGCTTTTTTCCACACACACACACACAAAAAAAAACTCAAGATATTTAACTGACTAAAAAGATTTATTTTTGCACTGTTGATCCATTGTAGTTTATGTATTATTTTTATTTTAAATGTCACAAAACACATGACAAAAGCAACTTAAGGAAGTATTTTTTTGGCTCTTACTTCAAAGGTTTATAATGCATTAGGCAAAGAAGTCATGGCTGACTTAATGTGAGGCCCCTAATAACATTAGCCCATGGTCAGGAATTGGACAGAGATGAAAGCTGGCTCTCAACTTGCCGTTATCCACCTTTACTTAGTTTTTGACCTCAGCACATGAAATGATGCTGCCCACCTCAACTGACCTGTTCTAGAGATCCCCTCACAGACATCCGCCGAAGTGATTGATTCTAGACCCCTGTCACACTGATTGCATTAATATCATACTTTGTATTCTCTCACTTCCTTTTCTTTTCTTCTTCCTCTTCTGCTCTTACTGCTGTCTGTGCAGTTGTTTTTCTGGACATGTTCTTCTGGAATGTTATTTTAAACACACATTATTGAAATCTGCTTTCCAGTGTGGCCCATGTGCTCAACTTCGCTCCTTGTAAATGAATCAGTTCCCCTCGTTAGGAATCACCTTTCACTCACCTGTCTTCTGGACCTATTCCATCTGGAATCCATCAGTGATCCGAGTCTGCATATGTTAATACTGTTCAATGTATTCCTCATCTATTATTCATGAACTCACCTTTCATCTGCATTTGTTTATTATGTTTATGGTGTTCAAACACTGCTTTATAGAATTCATGTTTGATCTCTTTCCTCAGGGCTTGTCCATCAAATGTGCTGCCTGTCACCACCCATTAGGTCCTTGTGTTTATGCCAAGAAACATTCATAGAGAACTTAAAAGTGAGTTGCAAAGTTGTACAAAACAAAATAATTATAAGTGGACTGAAATCTCTCTCTCTCTCTCTCTCTCTCTCTCTCTCTCTCTCTCTCACACACACACACACACACACACACACACATATAATAAAGAAGAAAGTTGACCTTCAAGCTTTCTGTTAGTGATAATAGAAGCTGTACAACTATTAAGATCTCCTTTTATTCTCTAAAAAGCATGAACATCTATTTTGCGTAAATTCTTCACATTAATAGGGAAGTTATTTGGTTATGTGTGTACATATATATTTATGCAAGTCCAACATGTGTGTATTTGTGTGGGGAACATGGGTTAAATTCAGGTATCATTCTTAAGGATGGTTTATGAGATGATCTCTTACTATCCTGGAGTTTGTTGATCTGGTTAGGAAGGCTGACTAGCAGGTCCCAGAGATCCTCCTATATCTGCCTGCCCAGAACTACAATTGCAAGCTCTTGTCACCAATTTTAGGTGTGTCTATTGGTTTGCATGTTTGATTTAGACAGAGAGTGTGTGGATTGTATATATTTCCCTATACTTGCTTGATAAGCACTTTACCCACTAAGCATCTCCCAGGTCCCAAGATGCTCTTTCTTCATCTATATTGGATCTTATCTTCAGTCTGTCTTTTCTGTTCTGCAAGTCCATGTGTTTTTATCTAATTTATTATAATTATGATCCAGTGAAACCAGATATTACTATATAATTTAAACATGTATTAATATCCATGTAATACACATCAATAGAAAACAAGCAAACAAACAAAACAAAACAACAGAATCCAAAACCTGAACTCTATTTTCAAGAAGACAATGTTTTAGAGCACATCTGTCTTGACTTATTTTGTGAAGGTGGAAAACTAAGTCATCAAGGAGATGTATGCTAGATATTTTTCTGTTGCTGTGATAAAATATCATGATCAGAAGCAGCTGGGAAAAGGGTTTATTTTAGTCTATGGTTCTGGGGGTGGGGATAAAGGGAAGATGACAGAAGGGCATGGACACAGATAATCAGAGCAGAAAATTGGTTGATCACATTTTTATCCTTATCCATGAGAGCCTATAGTGAGTAGAGGCTATAAACCCTTAAAGGCCACCCCCGGTGACACAGTTTTTCCATCAATGGTCCAACTCCAAAGATTTCTGAAACCTTCCCAAAAGGTAGAGCAAATATTCGGAACCATGATAATGTGTGTAGCAGGGGGTGGTGTTCAAAGCAATAGAAATGCCTCCTAATGGGATCCTGATGGAGTAACTATTAAAAGTTCCTTTTGGTAAAATGGATGAAAATAGTTACAATAATAGAGGGATTAAAGACCTTGTTCACCTATTTACTGTTGAATTAGCATTCAATTTGCTAAATGGATGCGTGGCATTTTCATAGCTTCTCTCTCTGGTAGATTTTCATGAGTACAATGTTTATAGTGTTTCATGTCAATTTGCATTTTAGCAGTTAGTTTCCATTTTTGAAAATGTATTTATTCCTTAGGTGGTACTTATGGTCTGCAATATTCATTTATAACATCTAGCCTTGTGATCATGAACATTGTCATGTCAGTTTTCTGGCTAGTATTACTGAAGACTCCGCATTTGGCAAACTTGTTCAGATCGGTGATAGTCACAGCATCTGTGTGAGTTACTTAAGCAAGGCTTAATTTTACTGCCATTTCACAAGTGAAGAAATTGAGGCACTGTAATAGTTACTCTTCCATTGCTGTCATCAAATACCATGACCAATGCAATTTACACACAAAGGAAGAATTCAGTTAATGCTTCCAGGTTCAGAGGGTTACAGCCTAGGATCACCACGGTAGAAAGCTTGGCTGTGGCAGCAATGTATCACACTAAAGACTGCTCACATCTAAAGACACAAACACAAGGTAGAGAAAGCTATCTGTGAATGATGGTCTTTGAAATCTTCAAGTTTGCTGCCAGTCACACATAATTCTTAATCCTTTCAAAACTGTTCAAGCAACTGAAGGCAAATTATTCAAATATATAGGCATGTGGGGACCATTCTCATTCAAACCATTGTAAGTACTCTAAGTTATGACAGTATGACCAGGAAGGTAATGAAGGTGATTCAGTTATGGCAAGACTCAAAGCTCAAACTTCTAACCCATGTTTTGTTTTGTTTTTGTTTGCTTGTTTGTTTGTTGTTGCATGCTATCTCGCTGTCTTGTAGTGATTTCCTGGACTGATACAGTCTAGCCTGCAGGGAAGCTCTTCCAGTTGCAGGATGTTCTAAAGGTGATCTTAAAATGCAAGAAGCAAGCAACTCAAACCTGAAGAAGTCCTTGAAACTGACCAGATGTACTAGGCTCCTACCTCCCCAAGTTTATGTAAGTTATAAGGACCACTGAGAGACACCAACGTGCTATGCTGCCTAGAAGTTTCTCAGACTGGAGCACCTGCCAGGCAGAGGATTAGATGCCTTGCGTCACCTGGTAGACACATTCTCCAACTAGCTGAGCTGCCTGGATGTCTAGAAGTAGACTTCATGTACCCAGCTTTCATGAGCTGTCTGTCATCCATGCTGAGGTGGGTTCTGATGATGCAGCTTTCTTTCAAAATGAACAGAAGAAAGTAAGTAGCCAAAATTAAATTGAAATAAGTAGCCAAAATTAAATTGAAGTTTGGTGTTATCCTGGGTTCCCTATTAGAGGTGAGTAGACATTTGTACATGTCTCCCCAGGAATAGAGTCACACAACTCCTGTTAATGCCTCTGCATTCCTCACCCAATCTAACACCCATACCTCATTTCTATCTGAAACCTTTCCCACTTTCTTTGCCAATCTAGTCTGAGCATGCAAATCAATTGCCCAGATTGGCTTTTGGGATGAAATTTTTTTCTTTCTGTGTAACACATTCAGAAAGCAAATTAGACAGATTTTTATGTACAATTCCTTAGGTGTCTAAGAGAAATTAAATCTAACACCCAGCAGGTCTTCTGGTGGGAGGGTCTTATTTTCCCCTATCTGCTGCCAAAATTGACTGCCTTTTTCTTTTCTCTTCCAGTAAATTAGATAACTGAACATCCAAGTCAAAAGAGGAAAATCCACCAAAATGTAAGAAATAATTTTCCCAAATAAATTAAATGTAGAGGCTGTGGGATTTTCTCAGTTACTCGGATTTCTCACTGTGCAGGCAGGCAACCTAATTTTTTTCTCCAGGATAAATATAAAAACCCAGGTATTGTCACACATGCCTCCCACCTCAGCACTACTGTGCAAGGATACAGCAGAACTGCAGGGGCTTTCTCACTTCCGTTCTCATTGAAACAGCAAGTTCCAGGTTCAGTGAAAGACCCTGTCTCAAAGGAATAAGGTGAAAAGTGACAGAGAAGTACTTCCGGTGTTCTCCACTTCCTTAGACACTTGGAAGAATTCACATATCTGCATACACCTGTGCACATTCATCACTCAGACTCAGCCATGAGTGCAAAGGAGAGAGAGCAAAAAGAATAAGTGAGTAAAATAAACAAACACTGCCTTCACAACCATATCTTATCCATAAGGATTTCAAGCACTCTGCCTCAGCAATAGATTAGATGGAACTTTCCTTTTGATTCAGTTTATGACTAGTAATTGATTTTTTTAGTTTAAAGGTAGATTCAATAATCTCTTTTATCCTATCATTTCTATATCCCCCCTTTTTCTTTTCAGGATGAGATTTCTGAATTTAATCTCATTTGTTGAATTTTTTTTCCTTATGATGACCAATAGAAACTTGCAATCAACCCCACTAAATAATGACAAATAGCTATCACCTACTGAATGGCCAAAAATCACTCACCCCACCTCTTGGGAATATGACTGTTACACTCTCTAGATTTCTTCCTTGGGGGAGGCAACATCTCCAGGGGATACTGAAAAAAAATCGAGATAATTCTCAAGTCCTGGAGAGCTAGCTATATCATATGTTGCCAGTCTTGGTGTAACAGGAAAGTGTAGGTCTTATCTGAAATCCTGACTGGAGTATGGCATGAGGCTGGATCATATCAACTAGTCACCTTGAAATTGTCCTAAGGAGCTTGTAGTCCAAAGCTGATCTTTGGATGGTGTTTGTTAGCTTAGTGGCATTACCTCTATCTAGGTAGAATCACGGTGGTGGGGCCCCATTGTACTTTTGGAGATGTCCAAGGTCACTGTTGGGAATGGGCATGGTTCACTGAAGAAAACTTAAACATTTTAAATGCCATATGCAGCAGATCTTGGAGAGGTAAATGGAATACAATTTGTTAAGTACATCTGGGGTACATAAACTTAATTCCTTGTTACTTGATTCAGACTCAAGGCAAAATCATGCATAGGAAGCAAGGTTAAGCCTTTTCTTACATCTAGTACTGTAAATGACCATTAGGATCATAACAGAAACTTTAAATATAATATATATATATATGTATATATACAAAATGGAAAGAAATTGGTGTTCCCCATACAGTGTATGGAAGGATCCAATTAGTTCTATTTGCATACTGAAGTCTCTTGCTCCTGAAATGTTTGTTGCTAATCTTTCCCAAAAAATTACTGGAAGTTTTGTGCCAATGTTCATTTTCTGTCCAGAATGTGCAAATTTCAGCACTATTAAAGGGTAACATGATTTCTGCTGGTTCTATTCCTGCTAATCAATGAATTCTTAATAAAATGTAAAAAAATAAAAAGGATGTGTTATTGGTATTTTGATCATTGATAAATCAAAAGAATTTTATTATGATTATTATTAGCATGCATTAGTAGTAAAAAATGAATAGGGTTCATTGTGCTACATCGTGTTACTAATGACCACCTGTGATTGAAAATTTCATCATATCAACTGACAGACATGCCTGTGAGTGAATACCAGGAAGAATTAACTAAGGGTGATGGCCACTTCCCATAGTACAAAATATCATCTATCAGTAGCAAGTAGACAAAAATGTCTGAGGGAAAATTTGTTTTTGCCTATCTGCTTTTGCCATTGCTTGTGATTGTATCCTCTTCTCTGTTTTCACTGCACTTGCTACTCTTTGCTGACACCTGAACCCAGTTTCTTTGCACTTCCCATATTGATCAAATACCAGCAGCTTCCCAGGAATCCTCTAGTTCCTTCAGCATCAGTTTATAACTACTGAATCATTAGCTTCACGGACTGTACAGTTATTGAGTTCTCAGGCTCTCTAGCTTGTTCACAGCTGTTGTTGAGCTACTCAGAGTATTTCATGTAAGCCAATCAAATAAATTACCTTATGCATTTATTCTATTGGGTCTGTTGCTCCAGAGAATGCTAATTAATTCATCACCCTTCCTTCTTGTATTCTCTTCCCTTCTACACTTTCCTCCATCCCCTAAGTTCACATCCATTTTGTAGTCCCTAATAGTCCCCTTCCTATTTTTCAGGGATTGCTTTTCCTTTTGTATGTCTAAGTTTCTACATGTAAGAAAGAGAAAGTGTGATATTTGTTTTTTATAAGTCTACATTACGTTCATTAACATTATTTCATCTAGTACCATACATTTTCCAACAGAACACAGGACTTCATTCTTCTTTATGGTTGAATTCTTTTCACTCTATAATGTAAAAAATGTACATACATATGAAGGTAGATAATGGACAGATGATAGATTTACACATGTCTGTAATCTAACACGGTATTTTCTTTTTTAATTTATCTGTTGATGGACATCTGTGCTGACTCCCTGTCTGGATGTGGTAAACATGGAGGCTTAGGTCTTTTTCATGTGTTGACTTTTTTTTCTTTTTTCAGCTATATAGTTCAGAATGGGATAGTTGGATTCCATCATAATGGACATTTTTAGTTGAATAGAAAAATGAAATATAAGATTTTGCTCTTTATCACATTTATTTAGCGTATTTTTTGTCACTTGAAACAAAGAAATGATGAAATCCTGTTCATCTTATTTCATTAAGTCCTCCTGCAGACTGTTTACATGCAGTTACTGTAGGATACAGCCATGACAAACTCAATAGAGGCCTGAGTCTCAGTAGTTTACTGTGGTTCCAAGAAAGACCACAAACTGAGACTACTTAAGCACAACCCAGGAACAGATCATCCAAAGGAAATTCCTCACATTCTAACCATTATAGATAGGATCACCTGCCCCCACACATTCAGCAGGACACCCCTAGACAAATATCAGCGAATCAGGGATTCCAAACCTTAGAAATCCCTCACTCCCACCTTTGCTACTATAAAAACCCAACTCTAACTGAGCTTGGGACTCTCAGATCACTCCAGTACGATGGACACACAGAGGGTCTGAGTTTGCAAACTTGTGTAAGAATAAAGGCTCTTTGCTTTTACATATGGAACTCAGTCTCCTAGTTGGTTTGGGGGGCTCTGTGATCTGGGCATACCAGTTACACTAGACTTAGTGTACAAGTCCTGTGAAAAGTTATGCAAGTAAGAAACCTATAGTAGAAGGAAGTGTTTACACACTGAGGAAGAAGCAGAGACACAAAGAATGGGAAGATTAATGTGAATTAAATGGCTGACTAAAGAGCAAGTCAGAGAGAAGGCAGCATGTTAGATCCATCAGTTTGTACACTGTAGAAGAAGAAGAAGGGAGTTCATGGGAAAGGAATGTGATGGAGAGTTAGACCTGAAGTACCCAATACATGTGAAAATACAAGGGCTAGGAGGATGGCGGGCTAAGATGGAGATAAAAAAGGTAAAGCATAGGACAGAGAGATGGTTCAATTGTTAAGAGTGTTTTCTGCTTTGCAATTCAATCCCTAGTGCCCATATCTAGGAGCTCATGACAGCCTGCAAATCAAGTTCCTGGCACTCTGACTCCCTCTTCTGGCTGCTTTAGATACCTTCATAAGTATGGTGCACATAGACTCAAGCAAGCAGGCAGAAACACATGCACATAAGCTTTCATACATACACATGCACACACACCATGCACACACCCACATCAGAGCCTCCATGGGCAGATATGTGCACATGGACCTGCCTTCATATGTTCATATACTCGCAGGAACACATGTATACCCCTCTCTCTCTCTCTCTCTTTCTCTCTCTCTCTCTCTCTTTCTCTCTCTCTCTCTCTCTCTCTCTCTTTCTCTCTCTCACACACACACACACACACACAAAGGTGCTGTGGGATTTGAACTCACTCATCCAAACTCTTATAAAAGCTTGTGTTCATGACAGCCTCAAATTGTATTTGTTTGTTATCAGGTTGTCATATTTGGTCTGTATCCCTCTGTATTTGGATCTGGAGAACAAACATGTTTATGAAACCTTAATATAAATTGTAGTCTCAAGTTTTCTAATTAAAAAAATGACTTTATTATGATCAAACATGAAGTCATTATTACATATAAACACTGTATCAAATGGGTCACAGGTATTATAGATTTTAACCTCACAGTGGTTCACTAATTACTTTTTAATCTTGATTAGAAATGACTATCCCTCAGGTCTTCAGAAATAATTCCAATTAAGTACCTCATATCAACTTAAAAACTTGGGAGCCAGTCTGGGTAGCCTTTGATTCCAGATGCTCTCTCTTTTTTGCTGTAAGTTTCCACAGAGTTAGAGAGGCACTTATACACTGGTAGCTGTCTCCTGTTTTCTGCACAGTAGAAACTTCAGGTAGGAAGAACAGTTCTGAAAAGATTGTAGATAAAATCAGCTTTATAGCCCCAGGGAAAGCAGGCTGTAGCAAAGACACATGGGCTGTGGAAGTTCAGGAAACTTATTCAACTAGAGCTCACATCTATGTCTATCCAACAACAAAAGCAATGAGGATGTGAGAGGTGGCTAAGTGAGTAAGGTGCTTGCTAAAAAATACACAGACTAAAGTCTAGTTCTTTACAACCACATAAAATCCACTCGTCTCTATTCTATCTACAATCCCACCACAAGGTTGGGACATGGAGACAGGATCCTGTGAACTTGATGACCAAATTGACAAACTCTTTCTTAAGTGAAAGGCCATGTCTCAAAAAACAATGTAAAGAAGCAATTGAGGAAATAACCTGAGGCCAGTGTCTGACTTCTTTGTGTATGTGTGTATGTGAAAAGAGTTTCAGAAATGTATAACATATACACACATACAAACACCTGCATTCACACACAAAAATCTCTGGAATGACGAGAGGTAACTGTGTGACACAAACATGACTGTCTTACCATTGGCCTTAGATGCTTGAATTATGGTATGCTAAGAAATTTGGCCAAAATCATAAAATCAAATAGACCAATATTTTGTATATAATGTGATGAAGTTTTATTCCATTATCCCCAATGAATGTCACTGAAGTCATTCTAGAACATCATTTGCTCTCAAATACATTTTCTTCCTTCAGGGCAATTTTTAAATTTGCCCTCATAGAAAAGAGAGAAGGACATAATCATGATAGAAATAAACAAAGCCAACTAGCATCCTTTTTTTATGTCAGTTTACTCATGTGTGTGTGGGGGGCATACACACATACATGTATATATGTGTTTTCACATGTGTGGGCACACATGTGTGTATGTATGTGAGTGTGTGTGTGCATGTATATGTACTCAAGAGTATGTATGGGAAGCTCCAAGGTTAATGCCAGGAATCACCCTCCATCATTCTTCTACCTTATTTATTGAAGTATGGAATCTCTTTTAAACTCAGATTACACTGACATGGCCAGTCTTGCCATCCAGTTGCTCTGGGGATCCCCTGTGTTTTACTTTTCTGTTGTGATAAAACAATTAACAAGAAAAGAGTGCATCAGCACCACTAGAGGGAAGCAGTTTGGCATCAGTCAGAAATAGCTTCTGG
>PVIU01023385.1:0-27388 GCA_004026605.1 Ondatra zibethicus
AAAATTAAGATCAAACAGACCTACCTCACATTCCAGACACCAAAGCTGCCTACAGAGCTGGGGAACAAGGCAACACCAGCTCAGAAATACAAATGTTCCCAAAAAATAAAGGAAAGAGTTCACAAATATACCTGTTATTTTACAAGGAAAATACACAATAAAGTAGACATTTAAAAATAAACTATTGATAGGAAAACTTGATATATTCATAGTTGGATTCATATTTTACACCACATGAAAATTAGCGAGGAGTGAAAGTTGACGGCTGACGGAAGGGAATTACGCAATCCTGTCACGGGGCTAGTGAGCAAGCTCAGTGAGTAGACAGGCTTGTGCAAGAGCAGCCGAGCTCAATCCCAGATCCTACATAAAGAAGGAAAGGAGAAAACTGACTCCAAAGTCACCCTTTGACCTCCCTGTGCACGCCAGGGCTCAGTGAAGACCCACAGTGGCCCTGACGACAATACTTCTCTTAAAGAGATCCTTTTATGCTCTAAATAAGGAGGAGGGAGTCCCAATCTGAGATATTCTGCAGGTTCAGGCCTGAGTCTCTGATTTTATATGTTTCTTCCTCTTTCCCAAGCCTACTGGCCAGGCCCCAGGGCTGTGCAGTCTCCCAGTGCTCATGAAGGGTTCATCAAAATGGCCATATGAATTGAGAAAACAAAAGTAAACAAATCTTTTCACAATGATTTCTTTAAAATCAGAAGAAATGGAGACTGTCAGGGGGAGTTTTTTACAGTGTCATGGTAAGAATGTTTAGGATTAAAGAGGAGGCTTCTCTTCTATGTTTTAGCCCCAGGCTCCCAAGGCCACAAGCTGGGGGCAGACAAACAAACATGGAAACAGGAACACAGCGACTCTCATTCTCCCGGGCCTCTGCACCCAGGTCCATTCTGCCGTCCACTTTTCAGCCCTACTATAAATAATAATATACCAACGTGTCTGTTTCCAACATAGCACAATGATAACCAAATTTGCTGGTCATTTGTCACGGGCAGGGCCACTGTCCTATTTGATACAGCCATCTTGTGAGGAATCTGCTGTCACTCTACAGGTGACATTTCACAAATGAGACAAGTGAGGACCTGAGAATTGAATCTCACCTGCAAGGTGACTTAGCTAGTGGGTGGCAGAGTCCAGGATAGATACTAAGTTGGTCCCGTGCCATGAATCAAGGCTCTTACCCATGGCACCAAGCCTGTCCCGTGAGGAAGGCCAGAGGCAAACAAACAGACACCAGATCTGAGAAATGATCTCAAAGGGAAATGAGGCGTTGGACTGTTTAACGGATCAGTATCAATCATGATTTTCCCTTCATTGTATTTTATTTGCATCGCCACACTAAAACCTCAAAATTAATGGTTATTGTTAAAATAGTAAAGTTTCTAAAAGGTGTAGGGAGAAGATGTTTATGACACTGAGCAACCTTTCCTGGTTCGACAAAAAATGCATTTTTCTCTCACTCTTGGTACACCCACAGAACTGTCTTTCCAACTTTCTATTTTCATTTTCTTGTCTTGTCTCCTGAAAAGAAACAGGAAGTCTTAAAGAGACAGGAAGCCTTGCATCAAATTATGATGGGCAAAACACACTAAACACAGGCACATGAATAGCAGTTACAAAGCACGCGTATTTTAAGAAATGTCTCTTGAAAACATGCCCCCATATTTCTAGAATGCTAACTACACCACACAGTGACAGAGGCAGATAGAGAATTCAGCAGGATCCGTCATCTGTTCTTACTGGCCCTTGGTGAATTCTCTGTCCATCTTTCTTTCTGTACCCCAAGGCATAAGTGGCTAGCTGGCCACTTCCCATTTACATAACCAGAACAACGTGTAGAAAAACGCAGAGCACAAAGTAAAAGCATAGTGCTATCACTGCCTTTCTAATATAGCTGAGGGAATGAAGTCAAATTGCAGGTGCGTGCTCAAGGCGCGCTCCACATAGAGACGCAGACACACAGCGACTCACAGCCTGCTCTTAGATCCCGTTCACATCACTGACCTGGCCTCACTTCATTCTGACTTACTAAGTTCCACCCCGAAGGCAGGAATACATGGATGGTAGGTGTCACCCTTGTGCAAGCACAAGGCCCCTCAGCTGGCCATACAATAGTCAGGCAAGTACTGTCTTCATCATCTAAGTGAAGAATTGGGGGCTAAAGAAATCAAAAGTATGTCCCAGGCTACATTGTAGCAGATGATTGGAACTCGAACTGGCCTGGCCTCAGAAGGTCTGTTTTTGGTTCCACCCTGCCACCCCGACACTTTATAAAGGGCAGTGTCTAAGACATTCTGTCTCAAAATGACTGCTTCAATCATCCGAGAGACAGATCACAGAGGTCAAGGGGAAGGACAGTCTCCATTGGGGTGTAAAGCTCTTCAGTTCCTGTCGATTTCATCAGAACGCTACCTGGCCATGTCCACCTCACACCTCTGCCCAGACAGGTCCCAAGGAACAGCCTCTTCTAACACTCATTACCTTGCAGGGCCGGAAAGCAGCAGCAAATGCTGGCAATCCTTCTTCTGTTATCAGTACAAATGCAATAAGCAACTCGGGCTGCAGGGCCAAACCTTTCATTTACAAAATGTTTTTATTGTCTCCAAGGCACTTAGCCTCGGGAGACAGCATTTTATTTACTCCCCTCGGGTTCTTTAGGCTCTGATTCACACTGCTCAGAACTATAAGGATGAGTCAAAAGAATAAAACGCAGAGCAGGAGAGCAAGGCTGCAAACCTTCACTAGCTAAGATGTCTGTTTGCTTTTCAGATAATAAATACCAATTACCTCCTTGACCTACATAAAGCAGAAGAATGCTAGGGAGTTTGCCAAGGCAGTAAACTAAGCTGTGGTATATTCATAAAGTCATTTATAGCTGCTAATGAGCAGAGCAATTAAGTTCTCTTATAGAGGACCCAAGTTCAAATTCCAGCACCCACATAAGGCAGCTTGCAACTGCCTGGAACTTCAGCTACAGAGGATCTAACGCCCTCTTCTGGTTTCTGTGGGAACTGCACTTGTGGACAAATCTACAGTCTCTTCCTCTCTCCCTCTTTCCTTCTTCCCTTCTCTCTCCCTCTCCTCCTCTCTCTCTCACACACACACCATTCTTTAAATATATTTCAAATAAAATATTTTAAAGTCATTAACAAGTCACACTAAACCAGTTTGGCTGATGGTAGCGCACACCAAGACCTATTTTCTTTGTCATTAAGTAAATAACATTTTAATAGGTCCTTACCATAATTTGTCAGTGCTTCAGAAGGAAGTGGAAAACCCACATGTCTTTCCTGTCCCTGCAAGTCAGCAGCAGCTGGAATAGAAAGTGCTAGATACTGGGGGTGTTTCTCACTCTGCAGCCATAAGAATTCGTAATTCCCTTTTCTCTGTTGCCTGGAACATATCCAGGGGATCTAAGTCAGTGTCTTAGTCAGAGTTTCCATTTGTAACAAAACACAACCAAAAACCAAGTTGGAAAGGAAAAAATTTATTCAGCTTGCCCTTCAGTATTGTGGTTCACCACTGAAGGAAGAAGTCGGAACAGAAACTCAAGCAGGGCAGGATCCCAGAGGCAGGAGCTGCGGCAGAGGCCATGGAGGGGGGCTGCTTACTGGCTTGTTTCCCTGGCTTGCTCAGCCTGCTTTCTTACACAACCCAGGACCACCAACCCAGGGATAGCACCACCCACCATAGACTGGGCCATTGTCTATTGATCAGAAATTGAGAAAATGCCCTACAGCTGGATCTCACGGAGGCCTCTCCTCAGCTGAGGCTCTTTCCTCTCTGATGACTCTAGCTTGACAAGACCAGCCAGGACAGCCAGCATACTACATGTCTCCCCTTTCACCATGGTATTGTCATACATGCACACAAGATAAATATGGTTACTTACCCCATATTATCCACACTTATTCTCCCCCTCCTTCCCGGTGCTCTCTGTTCCATTTGCTAGTAGCTAGTACCATTCCAGGCCTTCTTTTATGTTCCATAACTGACACGAATCTTGTGACACTTGTCTTTTAGATTCTAGACTATGTCACTTAACACAACAATCCTAGTTACATGTATTTTTCAAGCGGCAGAGTTTTGGTCTTCCTCCTGACTGACCAGCACTCTCTCCATCGTGTGTATATTTACTATGTTCACCTGATGCTGATTCACTATAGAAATATGAGTCTATTGAATGCATTGGCATAGGAGATAACTTCCTAAATAGAACCCCAGCACCACAGACACTGGGAGAAACAATTAATAATTGGGACCTCCTGAAAATGAAAGGCTTCTGTAAAGCAAAGGACTTGTCAACAAGACAAAACGACAGCCTACAGAATGGGAAAAGATCTTCACTAACCCCACATCAGACAGAGGTCTGATCTCCAAAATATACAAAGAACTCAAGAAATTGGTCATCAAAATAACAAATAAAACAATAAAAAAAATGAAGTACAGACCTAAACAGAGAACTCTCAACAGGGGAATCTAAAATGGCTGAAAGACACTTAAGGAAATGTTCAACATCCTTAGTCATCAGAGAAGTTCAAATCAAAACAACTCTGAGATTCCATCTTACACCTGTAAGAATGGCCAAGATCAAAAACACTGATGACAACTTATGCTGGAGAGGTTGTGGGGAAAAGGGAACACCTTTGCATTGCTGGTAGGGATGCAAGCTGGTACAACCCCTTTTGGATATCAGTATGGTGATTTCTCAGAAAATTAGGAAACAACCTT
Source organism: Ondatra zibethicus (assembly GCA_004026605.1). NCBI lineage: Eukaryota > Metazoa > Chordata > Mammalia > Rodentia > Cricetidae > Ondatra > Ondatra zibethicus. Next base: position 4,738 of record PVIU01023385.1, read on the forward strand.
CCTCAAGACCCAGCAATACCAGTTTTGGGTATATATCCAAAGGATGCTCAATTGTACCACAAGGACATGTGCTCAACTATGTTCATAGCAGCATTGTTTGTCATAGCAGAACCTGGAAACAACCTAAATGCCCCCCGACCAAAGAATGGATAAGGAAAATGTGCTACATTTACACAATGAAGTACTACACAGCAGCAAAAAATGACATCTTGAAATTTGCAGACAAATGGATGGAGCTAGAAAACATCATTTTGAGTAAGGTAACCTGGACCCAGAAAGACAATTATCATATGTACTCACTCATAAGTGGTTTTTAAACATAAAGCAAAGAAAACCAGCCCACAAATCACAATCCCAGAGAACCTAGACAACAATGAGGACTCTAAGAGAGACATACATGGATCTAATCTATATGGGAAGTAGAAAAAGACAAGAACTCCTGAGTAAACTGGGAGCATGGGGACCTTGAGAGATGGTTAAAGCGGAGGGAAGAGGCAGGGAGGAGAGCAGAGAAAAATGAGTCTAGAGCTCAATAAAAATTAATTAAAAAAAGAAATATGAGTCTAGAACTGGATCCGATATCAGTGGGGGAGGCACTTGTTGCTGGAGAAAACTGATTCTCTTGTTACAGAGAATTCACTAGAGAGGACCACTATCTAAAGAGCCACAGATGATACACAGAATGCAAATTTGAATACATATCTTGACTTCAAGAGGTGCTGGCCCTGGGGGAATTTAAATTTCTACCCAGCAGCTTCCTTACAGTCTTTTTGCTTGTTTTTGTTTTCAAGACAGTCTCGGTATGTACTCACTCTGTAGATGAGACTGGCCTCAAACCCAGAGATCCACCTGCCTCTGTTACTGAGTGCTGGGATTAAAGGCCTGTGCCGCCACCTGGAGAAACTGACCTTCTGTGTCACTTAACCCTTTGGTAGAAGAATGGGTTTCTTTTATGTTTCCCATGATGCCTAGGGTGATTTCACATCATGGGTATTATGAATGGGGCTCTGGATAGTGCAGCTGTGGACATGGACAGTCAGGGGACAGGCAGGAGACAGGCAGGGACAAGCAGGGGACGGGCAGGGGACAGACAGTCAGGGGGCAGGCAGGGAACTGGCAGGGGACGGGCAGAGGACAAGCAGGGGACTGGCAGGGAATGGGCAGGGAACAGGCAGGGGGCAGGGGGTGGGGACAGTCAGGGGTAGGCAGGGGGCAGGCAGGGGGCAGGCAGGGGATGGGAGGTGGGGACACTCAGGGGGCAGGCAGGGGACAGGCAGGGACAGGCAGTGCTGACTTAAATCCTTTGGGTGCATTTCCAGGATCGGCAGACCTTGAGCATATGCTTGTTCCACTTTTAGCCCCGAGAACTTCCAAGCTGATTTTCACAGGACTGCACTGCTTAGGTTCCCACCGGCAGTATGTCCGGGCTTTTTCCCAGCATCTCTACCAGCATTTGAAATGTTTTCCTGATGATATCTGTTCTGCTGGGAGTGAGGAGTTTTAATTTTCATTTTCCTGATGACTGAGGATAGAGAGCCTTTTCTTATGTATCGATCAGCGTTGAGTATTTCATCTTCTGTGACGGGTCTGCTCATTTCACTTCCTCTGGCTTCCTAAAACTTAGCATCCCTGATAGATGCCCCAGAAAGAACTGGTGTACACTTCCCTAATGTCTACCATCACTTCCCATTTCTGGTTCTTCCACCAGTAGTTAATGTCCTTGAAAGAAACAGCTCTTACCTCCGAAGAGCAGAGGACGTGGAACATACATGGGTGCCCATGGCCTGGGAACATAAATTTGCATCTCCCTAAATTCAATGCTCTAGGATTTTTGAAAGCCATTTCATGAAATGTTATGGTTTTACATAGCAAAGAAAGTCATAATTAAGTCAAATTTAAAATACTTTGGCGAGACTATCAGAGAGTGTCCAGGAATATGAGGAAGCCTTTCAGCCAGCCTCAGCTGCTACATGATGACATTCCTAGCTTTGGGGTTGGTAAGTTTGCGGTCCACTAAGGGTTTTCATCTTCTCCTCACAGGATGTTAGACCTTGGCAAAAAAACAAAAACAAAAACAAAAACAAAAAAAAATGCTGTTCCAGCAGCTAAAGCTAGCCTGAGGTAAGGTAAGCCGCTTCCGGCCCCGCAACACCCCCCCCCCCCCCCCCCCCCCCCCCCCCCCCCCCCCCCGCCTCCACTGCAGCTCTATCAGCCAATCACTCTCTGCAGTCACAGCTCTTCCCAGGAGCTGGTTTTTGGTTTACCACTGCTCAGGCCTTAGCCTGGGGGAGTTCTGTTCCCATAGACAAGGGCTCTGGTGCTGCCAGCTAATAGTAGCTCTAACTAAATCTCTATCGATCTAATAAAACTGAAGATTCAAAGGCTAGGGTAAAATCCTGCCAAGCTCAGTTAGACTAGCACCTGGCTAGTCCCAACTAAAAACATCCTACACGATGCTCCTCCCTGCTACCTCTTGTCAACCAGTTGTTAATCCTGCCTCTCTGGGCCCAGGTTAATTTTATTTAATTAGCACAAATGCAACACATCTTTGCACAGATAACAAATGCACTGTGAACAAATATAACACATCTCTGACCAGTTAAAAAAAAATCTTCCACAACGTTTGGTCTTCAGACTAACCAGTTCTCCAAGCCCGCACTCCAGAGGCCTTGCTGCTTGTGATTTCCAGACACAGAATAACGCAAGGATTTTGACTGTTGATGCACAGACTCAGAAGTCAAGATGGCTTCCTACTTCTCTACCACAGCCAGCGCTGGGAACCAGCAGGAACTCTGCCCAGGAGGCAGTATGCACAGTCCTCAGCACCATGCTGCCTTAAAGTCAGTGTTAATTTTCTGGGTCCGACCTTCCTCCCCTCCCCTCCCCTCCCCTCCCCTCCTCTTCCTTCTTAGCCTCCACTCTCTGCCACGCTCCCTCTGCACACACCTGTATATTGGAGCATGCTCTATCCCCACACTCTCCACTCTGTGAATTCCTCTTGTGTTTTCATAAATACCTCTCTTTTCGCTACTGAAGCTACAGTCTGTGCTTTTAGAGACTTGTAGCCTGTTGTCCTCTGCCATACTGTCTCCGCTTTCCACATGAACACACCACAACCATCTTCCCCATTCTTTCTCCAAACTCTCCTGTGTTTGCTACTGAAACTTGAGTTTCTTGCTGCTGTTACCCACTTAGGAAAGTGGCAGTTCTCCAGCTACTTCCGTTCCATCCCCAGGGACACTCACGACAGATGGGTGTGCCATGTCTACCAACGACACCACAGAACAAATAAACTTTTTATAACATTATCATCTCTCTTTGTGTAGATCTACATAAGACTTCCACTGGTCCATACTTACTGAGATTCTTAGTTTTCCATCAACGTGATATGTGCTAGGGTCATCTTTGAAAAGGGAACTTTGAGAAAATGCCTGCATCAAGTGGTTCTGTAGGCAAGAGATTGATGACTGCTGTGGGAGAGCCTAGCCCACTGTAGTCCTGGGGTGCATATAATGTGAGCTGAACAAGCCATGAGGAGCAAGCCAGTAGCAGCACCCCTCTGTGGTTGCTGCCTCAATTCTGGCCTCCAGGTTCCTGCCTTGGCATCCAACAGTGGACAGTGTTGGGGACAGGTAAGCCAAATAAACCCCTTCCTTTCCAAGCTGCATGTGGTCAGAGTGCTTTATGAAAACAAACGAGAACACGTTCACATAGAATTGCCTAACTACATTTTGTATATTTTCAACTTGGTTAGAAAAATGTAAAAATATTTTTATAAGGCAGATGCACCAATCTGTACTCAAATGGTTGCAGCAGCTGATAAGCCCCACATCCTGGTCAGCACTCGGAATCGTCAGGATTTCATATTTTTTCCAGTTGGAGAATGGAGAACTCGCCCTGATTTCATCTGAAATTCCTTGAAGACTGGTGAGTGACAGCTGTCTTCATGTTTTATGTCCACTCATGCTTCTGTCCCTGTGACTTGCTGTTCATTTAGTCTCTTGTCTTTCCAAGCTTCTGGTCTTTGGCTTATAGGCTAGAAGGAGTTTTGTATACTGAGTAACAATCATAGCAACGGCATGCTTTTTAGGTACCTCCCAAAGTTTTTGTCGGCAGGTACCTTTTTGCATGGAAATATTCAATTTGATCTACAGGTTTCCCCGTGGCTTGTAGTTTTGTTTTCTTGTTTGCTCTGACTGCTTTTCTACCTTGAAGAGTCCCTATGTTTACATGAGACATCCTCCAGTACCGTCAATACCGTGCTCATGTGTCAGTCTGCTGGTCTTCTTGTGCAAAATAGGGACTACAGTCTTAATTATTCCACAACCATTTGATAATGTCATTCTGCCATAATTGCTTTTGTTACGCATGCTTTTGTTTTTAGGCTCTCTAGACTGGAATGAAAAGTCTATCTTTATCCCATGTGCTCAATAGCTTAGTATTCTCAAGACCTAATGCTGCACTGTTCCTATCAACGTTGGATCCCAGAAACATCTAGTATCTGCAAAGAAAATTTTGACAACCTATTGAGAAAGATGATTTTCTCTAATGGAGACATGTGGATTAATCTGTTTTCACCACGCCCTAATATTCTGTAATAGATTGTAGAAATGAAATTTATAAGGGAAATGATTCATTTGCTCTTAAACAGAAGTCATTTATCAATATGTGACTGTACATTTATCATGCACTTAGTTGCATCCCGGTTTTATTTTAAATAGTGATGTGGTCTCAATTCATCACCATCCTGCGTTTTAAACTGCACATCACTTACAAATGACCACTGTTATCCTCGCAAGTCAGTCTGTGTCTGTCTCCTTGTCCCTTCTCACAAGACATATAGATTACCCAAGCATTTGTCTCTCCTTCCCCATTTCCCTTGGCTGTGAGGAACTGAATGCAATTATAATTCTACAAATGATAGACATGGTGATTTATCATTTACGAGGTTTGCAGATGGATAGAGGAGGGCCAGTGCTCGCCAGCCGATTCCTTTCCTGTTGTACAGATGCAAGCTGCAGCCACAAAATAAATCTGTTAACATCCGAGGACATACACAGCTGTCAAAGTTCTATGGGCAGAGACACGGGCACAATTCTCATTTTCATTTGCTTCTAAAGAGAACTCGCCTAATCACACGCACAAAGGCTTTTCTAGCGGATACTCACTGTTTAATTATTTGAGTTGTTAGGAAAAGATGTGTAATTGCACTCAGTTCAACAAACTCCATCACTGACAATAGACAATTGTTGGTGGTCTGGTACGTAAAGGATGACACCAGTTATTACCGTAACTTCTCTCCCTGGGCAAACTTTAATGAAGGATGAAGCTTTATCAATTCAACATGCCCTTTGGCAGAGTTTATTTAGCATGCCAGTGTGGTCAGCAAGACTGTCTTCTTCTAAATAACATCCTGAAGGGTCATTCTGGAGTGAACTGCAAAGACAGATGCAAGATACAATCTCTCTCTCTTTCCCTCTCTCCCTCCTTCTCTCCTCTTCCTCTCCCCCTCTGTCTCACGGGCACATACACAGAACTTCAAGTTTAGATAGCTGTAGCAAACACTATCCTCTATGCAACCACAATAACCCTAACTTTTATGAAATTGTCTTCAGCTATATCCTGTCTTCCTCATCTACACATCTAAAGTCTTCCTTAAACACTCTCTAGCCGCTGAGGAAAGGGGAGAGTGATACCATAGCCATCTGCAGCTGCTTGCTGACTGTGTGTGTGTGTGTGTGTGTGTGTGTATACATATATACACACAAATATGTGTGTGAATGTATGTATGTATACCAGATTTCCAGTCCCCAAATAGACATAATATCCTTTCACATGCAATACAGCAACTGAAGAAAAAAGTTAGGAGCCCGTATTTTATTCATGAGAAGTATCTATTTCCTCCTTAAAAGTGGTTCGGTAACTTTAATTTGGGGTCTAAACTTTTAAAAAGCTTCCTTGAGTTTTCCATGTGAGTGGCAGAATGGGAAACCTGCTACTCAGTCCGGACAGACACTCTCACGGAGTGTGTTAGGGCAGATGCTATCCAGAGGCAGATCCTAATTTCTACTCAGTGTTTGCTAATTTAGGAATCTGATCGTAAGCACCATCTTCAATCTCAGATGGGGTCAGCTTCTGCTGAACTGTCCTATGTCCTCTAGCACCCATCTTACAGACACCCCCAGCTCCAACAGAGGTTTCTACTCTCCCTACTGAGAGATTTCTCCATCCGTACTTTGCGCCCACGGGCCAGTGCGAACATAGGGATCTACCTCAGGAGGGCTCCTGGTGATCCTGGTGACTCAGAACTCTTAGGAGCTGCTCTCCCAGGACACTGACCCTGCTGCCATTTCTGAAGGAAGGAGGGGCGGGTGTGCCGCAGTGCAGCCCATCTTTATGTGTGTGACAGGTGATGTGCTTGTCATCCTAAGGTGCCGAAGCCTCCGTGCCAATGTTGCAGCAGCAGCCCCGTCCCGAGCAGTGGTGCTGGTATCAGCAGGCATTGGATGCCACCACTCCTCTGTTTCCCTCGGGGGCTGTGTATAGAGTGAGGGTTTCCACTGTATTCAGGAGTACCTGATCCTTTTCAGAGAGCATTATGCATTGTTCAGGACCAAAGGACAGGACAGACAACACTCCTGATATTATGAATTACCACTTCCATACACTCCAGCTAAGTAGGTACCATTTTCCCAATTTTGAGGCAGTATGGTTCCTACCAAGCAGCCAGGGATGTCCATCTCACTAAAGGATCCATAGGCTGCTCAGCTCTGCCCATGTGGAGATCTCAGGTATCAGCATCTCTGACTAGGCTGTGTATGTCCTGAACACAGGAAGGGCTCAGAACACTGCCAGTGCACACACGAAACCATGTGCCAGCACCTTAGACAGAGCTCTGCGAGTGGATGAGTGAGTGAGTGAGAGGGAGCTTCCTTGGCAGATTTAGCAATACAGCTTTTTGCTAGCTAAACTTCTCAGTGGGGTTGGGTGAGCATCACCTAATAGAACCAAGGCAGATACAGGACGGAAGGCTCTCTGCCTCAACAGAGTAGCCATCGCTGCCTTGTAGCCTAACATCTAGAGCTGACTTTCTGGGAAACATCATGTATGCAATCGATGAACGCCTTCTGAATAAGCTCATGAGCACAAAGAGCCATGCTATGCTTTGGGAGAAACCTTCTGATGGAATTGGTTGCCTGTCTCGTATACCCTTTGGGCCTCACTGCTCAGCCAGGATCCCACCACGTGCTACCAATGCTCTTATGTCTGCAGGTAAATGACTTAAATTATTCTGGTCAGAATAAGTCAACAGCACAGCCACCCCCTGCCTCCTCTACCCAGGGCAACAGAGGATAATACCACACTCTCAGGGCTTTGGCTGAGCCAGTGGCTGGGGCTCCTGGGGGGATGGAACAGGTATTAGGTATTACAGGACTTCAGTGGTCTGGTTCCAAATGTTTGGGGGCATGGAATGGCCTTCCTTAAGAGGAGTCTTCTTTCATCTTGCTTTTATGACTTAGCTGCTAAATATTCTCTCTCTCTCTCTCTCTCTCTCTCTCTCTCTCTCTCTGTTTTTAATACAAATTGCAGTGGCTAAAAAGCATATTTATGGCCTGTGATAGCATGATTCCTGGTTATCAATCTAACTACATCTAGAATTAACTAAAAACCAAGTGGCGCATTAAGAAAAAAAATTTTTTTTCTTAATTAAATCATTTGAAGTGGGAAGAACCACTTTTAATCCAAATTTCTTGAGGTTGGAAGATCATGCTTGACCTGGGCCACACCTCCTGCTGGCAGCCTGCACAAGGACATGAAAGGACGCGCTCTTCCTGCTGTCCTCTCTCTCTCGCTGTCAAGCCATTCCTTGCTCCTCCTTCAGCATGCACTGAACCCCAGCTGAGATGTCCAGCCTTATGGTCTGGACAAGTGCTGGAATCTCAGAGCTTCTGCTGACAGACAGCCACTAACTGGGCCACAACCTGCAAACCACTGGAATGAAGACTGTGTGTGTGTACGTGTGTGTGTGTGTTCTAGAAGTCATGTTCCTCTAGAGAAGTATGACTAATAGTTCCCCTAACTAATGCCCCCTAATTTATAGAACCCATAAAGAACCCACCCAGGACTGCATGGGTCACCTGCTCCAATAGTGGGGCTATTCATGGACTTCTAACGCCAGTGTGGAAGCTTTTTTATCTTGTCCTGCATGAAATCTGCTTCCGTACCCAGGGACTTATGCCTACAGAACAGTTTTGAGAACCTCCTGTGTGCATTGCCTGTGTGCTCCCATGAGCTCCTGGGGAAGAGCGGGCACGGCAACTCTAAGGCCAGCGTCCCATGGGCCATTACTGCAGAAGACGGTAAGCAGAGATGTGCGTGCAGCCACTCTGGAGCCTCCTGGGGACAAAGTTCTCCTGAATGGCCATCCACCGCTTAAGGAGAGCCAGTAATCGGGGAAATAGCAGTTAAGTGGCCAAATGGTGGCCAACAGAATCTCATCACAGAAAAGTGGTGTCCTGCTACAGGACAGCGGAGGCGCGACTTGTAAATGTATGCGCGGACTCTCACTGAAGAGCTCACTCCATGACGACTCTTGCCTAAATGCAGAAAGATCAAGAGCCAGGGGAACTAAGGACTCCTGGAATTCGTGTTGTATGTGAACAAATTCAACAATTCTTACTGCAGGCCCAACAGCCAGTCATATCAGAATTTAGTAATAAAGTTAATATAGCCATGAACTAAATGTCTAATTTTTAAATATTTTATCACATTATAGTAACATTAATAGAATTACAAGTAAAAAAAATTCATAATCTTATGACTTCAACAAATCCAATTGTATTTATTTGGTTATTATTCTATTGAAAAATATGTAATTTTTACTTAGGTTAAAGCACACTACACTTAAGAAGTACTTGGCATTTCAAATAAATACAAAGGGTTCAGTAATTCTTAACCTCACCATTTTCATCCTGAGGATGTTTAGACTATTTTTTAATAAAACAGCTTTCTCAGAATCATAGCAACATTAAATACCATTAAAGCAACAAAATTCTTTGACCTGGTCCCTAGACCACATAAATAAATAGCTTGCAATAGAAAAATATAATATGTGTGTGTGTGTGTTATATAAAAGATACATATATTATATGTAATATACATTACAAGCTATTATACATAATGTAATTTTTAAAATACAGATTTGGTTAATTTATTTGATCTCTATTGATTTCATCATTTATTATTTTCCACTGAGCATGTTCCTAAGTAACCATTCTTTTTCCAGACCCCATGCTTCTAGGTGAAGTTTTATTTACTTAAATGTGGCTAAATTTTACTAGCAAGGATCGTGGGGGATGGGAGAGGCTTTCCTTCACTGTGGGTCCCGGAAGGGAACGCACGGAGTTGAACAACTGCTTCCTGATGACTTGGAACCTGCCTCCGGTTTCTCCTTTGCGAGCTGAAGTGGTGCCAGATGCAATTAGAAACCTTACTTTATCTGCAGTGGGGATTCGACTGCTGATTCATAGTTTCCCCAAGTTTCTGAGAGGCAGATGTTGACTCTAAGTTGGCCCAGTGTGAAGAGAAATATTCAGCAAGAGCTATCATTAGAGGTTTTCATGCTTGGAAAGAAAATACTTCACCCACTGAGCCATCTTCCCAGCTGCTTTGATCATCTTTTATTCAATTTGTCCTTTCACTGCAGAGCTGGGGCTGCCCACATTGTCATCTTGGTGCTTTCTTGCTTTGCTTTACACATCTGGGTCTATAACTGACCTGGAACATGCCTTTGGGCATGGCATGAAGTAGGTGTTCCTCCTTCAGATGTTGCTACAGCTAACCCCATGCAATCTATTTAAAAGTGAGTCACTTTTGCCACAATCATGCGTCTGTTCTGAGTTCTGCTCTGTCCTTCTCTTACCTAGAGGGAAACACAGAATTCAGAAAGTCTCCACCCCACCTCCAAGTTCTTACCTGGAACTCTCAGTTCTGTGTTAAGACATCAGCTCTATATAACACAATTCTTTTCACAGTTAGCTGCACGACACTTTAGAGCTCTGCTAAAGACTTGTGCATTCAATGTCTTGCACGGTAAATGTTCAGGATAGACCTCTGGCCCCCAGCACCAGAACAGACACAAGTATGTTTAGTGATCGGGCCCATGCCTTGGGACCAGGGAGATCCCAACTCTCACCACCGGATGTGCTCTTCTCCTTGAGGTATTTATCTTCCCAGATGAGCTCCTTGTGGTGAAGTGTCGTTATCAGACCACCTCCCCATACGGTCTAGGGAGATCTTAGCTGTGGGTAACAATGCTATTGCACGGTGCCTGGCACACAACAAGCTCTCATCATTAAAACAGAAAGCTACGATTATTTCACAGTGAAATTTTCATTTTCTTTCCCCACCCCGCCAGCCTTGTCAATGAGAAATCACCTGTGTTTTATCTCACTTCTGAGAACACTTTAGTGATTAGTCCCAGGGAGATGAGTGCATCTCATTTCATTATGGCAAGCACATATGTTAACTAGTAGACACACACTGGCCTTTGGTTGAAGATGGACACTATAAAGTAATCCCACACTAGCTCAGAATTGAGTATAATAAAGGGTTCTTTATTTAGGGGTAGACTCACAAATCACAGTCCTCTGTAGGAATGGGGAACAAGAACCAAATCCAGAAGTCGCAGCCGAGAGAGAGAGAGAGAGAGAGAGAGAGAGAGAGAGAGAGAGAGAGAGAACGCTTTATGGCTGCATTTATAGTATAAGAGACAACACCCAAGTGGGCTGGTATCTTAAAGGCTGAAGGAGTTAACACAGCACCTCCCGCTTTTGTCTAAATAAGGGAGTTCTAGGCCTAATACAAAACTATATACAATAAGAACAAATAATCAAGTATAAAAATTAGAATTACAATCAGCACAAACAATATCAAGCAAGAAACAAGTGATAAATGCTTCAATAATTATCCTATCCTAATGAGTTTAAGTCTTGTATTATAAATAACTTGGCCAAGTCATAAGAGGAAAGTAACTACAACCATCTAGTCTTCAACCCCATTGAAGACCCAAGAAGGGAAATAATATTACTTGAATAAGCAGGAAATACAATCAAGCAACTTCCAAAATGTACAATAAATGACAGAGACAATTGGCTACCTGGGCAATCACCCAAAGTCTCATTTGCAACATTGGAACAACCAATTTTGGCTAAAGCCTGGAGTAACTGACAGGCCATTTTCAGAGGTAGGAAAAATTTCAGAACTGTCTTACCCTGTCTTGACAAGGTTTGGCAGTCTTTTCTCTTGTATCTTGCTTGTCCAGTCCGGACACAGTGCATTTTGTCAGTGGTCGAGGCATGGACATTTCTTTGCCCAAAGATCAGTTTTGCCAAGAAGAAAACAAGCTCTAAGTGGAGTGTCTTCAGGGCCCAACATTCTCTTGGGAATAGAGCAGTGCTGCCAGGAGCAATTGTGTCTCACATCACAGAACCCTAAGTTATTTAAATGCCATATTCTACAGTTCTTTGAAGTGGATGAAGATTACCTATCTATGCAGAATACAATCTCTACATATCTAAAGAACTTGATTAGTCTAACTATAAGTGTGACAAACGTGGATGACTATTGACCTATAATTCTTAATACCTATATAGCTTAAAGAGTAAGGCCTCATATAAGAATATTAAACAATCTTAAAAAACTGTGCAGCAAATACTGACAATGACCTCAAAATGTAAACAATGTATAAGTATCTTGATCAGAGGTAAAAATCTATAGTGCAATATGATCAATATATCCTAAAATTGTATCAATACACAAAATGTCTTAAGCAGAGGTAGAAGCATGCATGTATCCAATATGACAAAATAACTTTGCTTAGGTGTACAAATGTTGTGAACAGAAATAGGGGCATATTCAATATAACAAATATAATTTAAATTTGTATCAATATATAAGAATCTATACAAATGTAAATTATCTATAAATAATAGCTCACAAGTATTCACTCTATCACTATTATCATTAGTGTGAATAAGCTCACACTAATCTACCTATTATCCCATCAAATTTCCCTTTTTTTTCAAGAAGATCCCTGAGCCTACATAATTTCCACCCCAACCTCCAACCCTATACCAGTTATAATCAACCCCTAATTTATGTCCCTAACTCTAAGGACAAACTTTGTTCGGAAAGGGGACGTTGTCTTCTAGAATTGCTTCCAGATGTCATGGGGGCAATGTTCTTCCTATGGGATCCTATAAAACTAAAATGATGGTTTCAAGTTTCAAGATTATTGTCTGGCATAATTGCAAATAGTCTCTGAGTATTCGGCAGGGCTTTTCTGAAGTTCTTATTTGAAGTTTTGGCCAGAACATTGTAAGAAGGTGCACCATTTCAACTAATCAAGTTGGAATCATTTTAGCAGCTGGTACCCAAAACTGTTCTTAAAGTAGCACTATCAGAATCATGTCATAAAAGATAAAGTAGATATAAATATTTTAACTGTAATTCTTGCTTGATTTTGTTATATGTAATCTTGGTATGTTAAAGTTAAAACCTTTTTATTTAGACAGGAAAGAGGAGGTAATGGGGGATTCCCCTCTGTATGCTGTTAATGTTTTATTGCCATTGGTTAATAAAGAAGATGCTTTTGGCCAATGGCTTAACAGAATATAACCAGACTAGAAAAGATACATAGAGAAAGTAGGCAGACTCAGAGAGACACCATGCTGCCGCCGGAAGAGAAAGACACCTGTGTGCCAGTACCAGTAAACCATGAGCCTCATGATAAAATATAAAATAATAGAAATGGGTTAATTTAAGATATAAGAGCTAGCCAACAATACACAGTTTGTGTGATTATTTTGGGTATGGGTGGCCAGGAACAAATGAGCAGCCTCCGCCAACATTTGGTAAAATGCAGAGTCCTTTTCATGATCACTCAGAAGCCAGAGGGCAAAGCAAGCAATGAGCAAAGCTCTGGATGGATGAGGCAAGGACCTGACCCCACAGGCATCCCTTCAGGATCTGAACATGCCCTGTCCATGCGCTCTCCTCTACATGACTTCCAGAAGGAACACACTGGCTCCCCAGCTGAAGTCTGAGCCTGACCAATGCCGGCACAGTTAGTCACCAGCTCTGACTGACTGAGGCCTGCTCGTCAGCAGCTCTTCCTTCCGTCTGTTTTGCCTCTCGACAGCCGAGCCTTGACTCTGTGCTTCAGCCATGGTGCGCACATGAGGCCCACTACGCAGGACTCTAGTGGTGCATTCTTCTAGGCAGCTCCCCTCCTAGGCACCCTTGCCCTTCAGGCCTAACCCTACCAGTATCCAGCCTGGTAGTGCTGACTGAGTGTGCCTTTCTGCCTGTGGCTTCTGCAGCTCACACCTATCCAAGAGCAATTGAAGTCTACTACAGCTAAAGAAATCTTCCAAACACTTTACTCAAAGCCCAGAGTCGCTAATGGAAAATAATAAGGCACCAGACTGCTGTGGGTATGCTTTATTTTAACTTTCAATAAGAACAAAAATGTAAAAATAAAAAATAAACACCTCAATAGTAACAAGACTTTGCCACCTATTTCTAAAACTCAGTATGTTGTCCCAAACCAATGGTTTATTTTTGCTACACTGAGGTAAAGGACCAGGCTGACAATGAAGTATTCTTCTGTCTCTTCGATCCACAACAACTCTGCATGCACTCCTCCTTCTGGGTCCATGTAGTCCACATAATAAGTGTGCCCCTGGAAACGAGGACCATCAGAGGGATGGGGGGCAGACCTCAAGTGCACTGGAGAACTCACACACCAAAAGGGCTTCCTGTACTCTTCCAGAACAGTCAGGTCCATGAAAGAGCAATTCTGTAATGAAGATTCACAAGCGTCAGGATGGCAGGCTCATTTCTGCAGGCACTGCAACTGTGCACTGCAACTGTGCGCTGCGACTGTGCACTGCGACTGTGGAACTGACTGGGAGGCTGCTTGCAGCATCCAACTCCAAAGCCCTTCATGCACACCACAGGACCAACTTTCTATCCAAACCCAGTCAGCACCCAGACTTCCTCAGCACGAGCACGAGCTATCCCGAGGGAGCCATGACATGCTCAGAAGTCTTTTGAATCTACTGTGCATTGTGGGACAGTCTCTCTCCTCCCTGAACTGGCATACTTCATCCTCTCCCATGACCCTCTGTGCCCTACTCACAGGTGCCCCTGCACAGCATGTACTCCTGCCACACAGATGTGAGAAGAGCACCTTCCTCTCTTTCCAACAGCAAATACACAACCATGTCCCCCACCCTCTCCTTACTTGCACATCTGTGCTACGTGTGCTTTTATCGGGTGGGTTTTAGTAGAGCCCACCAACAAGGAGGTAGCCTCTGACACAGTAAGTACTGTCTCTTTTCCACCAGTTTTTAACATTCAGACTTGTTCAAGTGACTCTGGGGAGGGAAGGAGAGAGGAGAGAGAGGGGACAAACGGACAGACTCACAGAAAGAAACAAACCTCCCAGAGCCTAAGCAACACTTGCTCTGTCTTCCCTCCGCAAGCAGACCTGTCCTGCCTGCGCCCAAAGCCTCATCTCCAGCTCACGCTTCAACCCGCTCTGATCCCACCTCTTCCTAAGCTCTCTAAACACAGTGAACATCTGTCAAGTCTCCACTGGACAGATTCAGCACTGGTTATCATTCTTTGCTTCAAATACTACCTTCCCAGAACTTCTAGAACCATACATAGCTTCCACCAGGCAATTCTAATAGCGGTCCTCACAGCTTGACCTAAAGCACAGGTTTTATTATATATAATCATTCTCTCCCTAGACAGAATTTCTCTACATCCACAACTCATAATAATCAAGGTATCCATGACTTCCAATATGTACCTCCAGGCTAAACCTCTTTCAGGTTCAAAAACTAAATATCCAAGTTCTTGCTCAACAAAATGACAAAGGTCAATCACATTTGGCATAATTTATTCAAACCCATGCTCATCCCAGAAAAGGTGCCCTAGAGCTGCACCTTGGGCACTGGAGTGGCACCACTGACCATCAGTTGTCTGAAGTCTGGTGCCACCCTAGTTCCTCTTGCCCCACACCATCCACCTGCAGCCCACCACTAGTCCTGTCTGATCTGGATTAAATTCAAACTGATGCCAAGCTCTATGTAGATTTCCAAGCCTGGGCTACAGTGTAAGGCTCTGTCTTTAAAATAAAGGGGGGGGATGTTTAGTAGTCACATATGACTATTGACTATTAGAAATAAAAGAATTTCTTCTGCCACAAGCTGCAACATTATACAGTAATTGCTCAGCCATCTTTTCAAACGTGACTTATCAGAACCAAGGGACCTGATAAAGGCTAAACCAAAAAGCAAGGCTTTTTGGTGTTATTGCTTTATGAATAAGTGGCTGTCCTTTGCTGTAGATTTTCTCTGTACCTAACTCCCTTTCTGGTACATATTTGGGAACTGATTCCCACAGTTCAGAACTGTTTTGTGAAAAGTTTCCCACTGCCAGGCCTCAGTTCCTTTCCCCTAGGTAAACGCAGAGATCTGCCTTCCTGCAATTATCTTTATCAGCAGGCATTTGGTCAGTGCTTAGGGACAGAGCATCCATTTAAGATATTCACAGATCTCCAAGGACATAGAATTACTACCTGCCCAAACTGCTGTTGAGGTTATACCCCACTTAAAAGACTCCAAACTCCTTATGCTAATCGTCACCTCAGCTTACTGATGATTTTAGTTCAGGAAATGTACTGTTTGTGTTTTGCTCTCAAGGACAGCAGAAGAGATAATTAACTGAAGCCCAGAGATAAACCCACAAGACCCGTGATCAGAATGGCTGATAACAGCGTAGCCTGGAACCAATAATTTAGAGGGCTGGGTCTCTTCTTCACTTAGAACAGTAAGTCTAACTCCAGACCTAGGCCCATAGAAATTACAATGTCTGGTGTGTGTGCTATCAGATTCAAGAGCCAGCAGCTTCCCCCTGGCTGTTTATGTAGGTTTACCTGGTTAACTGGTAGCTTCTATGCATGCTGGGAGATAAAAAGCGGCATGCTGGTTTATAATACAATCCATGCCCTATTCATAATTTTACTGAAAATAAACCGATAAGGGTTTTCTATGGGGCAAAAGAATTCTGACCCTGGAACTTGATAGGGCTGGGGAATTACTGGTTTTAAGGATATATATGACTGGGAACATTTGTACTGGGGAGAACAAGGGAGAACAAGAAGGAACAAGAAATGGTGGATTGAAGAGAGAAAGAGAAAAAAATAAAGACACATGGATAGACAGAACCTGTTGTGAGTAGATTTCTTACCCCTCAGATCTTAACCTCAGATTTCTAGCACCCCATTTAGCTTATTGTGACTTCTTTAATTGAACCCTGAACGGAAGCCTTAAAGGCTAGAATTTTAAGGCTCCCATAAGAATTTGGCTTAGGAACTGTGGACACAGTCTTCTGATGTGTGAAACATTGATGAGGGTGAGTACCGGCAGCGTGTCACCCACATCCGGTCCTGTTCAAAGAACAAAGCAATGCTTTGTTTCATTGCTTTCTGAAGTGACATGTGAGCTTAACAGAGGTCTCTGATGGCCTGGGCTTCCCAGTTCCCATGAGGAAGCACTGGTCTCTTAGAGCTAACACTTGCTGGCTTGGTCATGATGCAGTGGGGAGCATCCTGAGCCGGGCCAGGAGCTCACACATCTCTGTGGCAGAAGTTCAATTTGCAGGTCATGGATCAGTTTTCCTTTGGCAAGAGGATGGTGGTGGGAACATGCTTCAGATGCTTTCGGTGGCTGAATGTCATGTGACTTGCACAAGACCGTGCTCTAGGGTCAGTCACCATGCTTCTTGTGCAGTGGTGTGGACAGCAAGGTCTGTGTCAGTAGTGGGGTGTCCAGTATAATTCACAACGACATATTTCCTAATCTGTCTGTCTCTGTTCCTATCAAAATCTCATTTATGAACTTCTTTTGGTGATCCATTTCTTATATCTTCTTTTGGTTTTTCCTTCATGCTTTGTCATTTTATACATTAGAAAGCTATATCTACAATTCCCAGGCAGGAGATATTATCTTTCATTTCTATTCTTCATAGGCATATGTGACTAAGAATTATTTTTCCACAGAGCCTTACTCTGTAGTCCAGGCTAGGCTTGTATTGGTTGTTATCCCCTGCTTTAGCTTCTCCGGCGTGTGAGGTAAAGGCATGGACAAGCATATCCAGCTAACACCTTTTCCTACTTTATGTCCTTCCTTAAAACAAAACAAAGAGGCTAAATCCCAGGGAGCTAATTACTTCAGTTGCATTCTTACTGTTCACTATGCTTAGGGTGGTCAGATTCCTGGAGAGAAACCCTGAGCTATGACAAACGCATGGAACATGGTATCCTTTACTTGGGTACATTCTTTAGGAGCTACAAGGATAAATTAGCCAAAATACTTAATACTGGCTCCATATATAAGTGGTATATGCAGATCTATCTAACCTCCAACTCAGGAGATGTGACAAGAAACTCTTCCCTGAGAGAAAAGGTATTGCTGGAGAAACTTTCCAGAGCCACTGCCCCTACTTCAGAGACACGGAATCACGCCTTTACATGGAGCAACCCACAGAAACCCTGCCCTGAGCTGGAGGGTCAGGTTCTGCAGCTATCAGTGCAGCCTCTTTGAGAAATGCTGCAGAAATCCCCAGAACATTTATTGCTAAAGGACTCAGGTTAGAGTTGAGTTTTCCTTACATGCAGTTCCAGGGGAGACTTTGTTTTCAGTACTAGAGCTTTGTCTCATGGTATAATTACTGGACTTCCCTTTTTAACCTCAGAGAGCTAAACACCTGTTTTGATCTTGCTGTGAAGAAAAAATAGAATTAAATAACTTTAAAATTACCCAGACCCTTTAAGCTTGCCATATTTATATTCTGCCTTTCTTGGTCCTCAAGGTCTATTTTTATCTTTAACATTTTATTTTAATGTGTTTTACATCACGGCCATTTTGGTCTATCATAGAAAGACAAAGTTCACATTTGTACTCAAAGATATAAAACAATAATCTTTTATAAATGACATTCAAATTTTTTTACCAAGGTTTAAGATCTGCTCACAGATAAACAGCAAACCCCAAATGGTTCAGAAGATCAGGCTCCACTGCAGCCCAGCCTTGATCTTGGTCACTTTCATACAGTTCTGCCCATACATCCATACCATAGGGCAAAACGAACACAGTGCAGAGGCATCTGCAGCCACAGCCAGCCTGTGACTCCCAAACCCCACTCACGCCATCCAGTAAAGAGAACCAGAGGTAACCATGGGGTGGCACACAGTCACATAAGAGAATGGAACCATGGGAGATCTCTCCTAATTTCTCTCTCCTCTTTTCCTGATAGTCCCCATCACTACACCAACTCTCCCCATGCCCCACCATTTAGCTATGTTCATTTAGCTGATCAAGATCCTTAAAACTGGAACAGGAACTCATAACTGTGCAGCCTTCAAATAAGTGAAAATGTCCGTTTTCAGCAAATGCTACTTGCCTGGCCAACTTTCAGCACCCCTCTTCCTCCACCAGGCAGACTGAGTGTGTGAGGAAATAGAGGTACAGTCAGAGCTATCCAAACACAGCTACAGTCTACCTGCCCATACTTCTCCAATACACTCCGTGGACAACACAGGCACTTGTGGTGGTTTCAGTGAGAATGGCTCCCATAGGCATATATGTTTGAATGCTTGGTCCCCAGTTAGTAGAACTGGTTGGGAAGGATTAGCAGTCTGGCCTTGTTGGAGGAGATGTGAACTGGGGGTGGGCTCAGAGGTTTCAAAGCCTACACCAGACCTAGTGTCTGACTCTCTCTACCCGTGGATCAGGATGCACATTCTCCGCTACTGTGCCAGTGCCATGCCTGTTTGCTGCCCACCATGACGATCAAGAAACCATGAACAAGACCCCAGCCAAATGCTTTCCTTTATAAGAGTTGCCTTGGTCATGGTGTCTCTTCATGGCAATAGAACAGTAACCAATATAAAACATTAAATAAATTCTTGATGAAGATACCATTCTGACAAAAGAATTCACAAATCTACAGAAACCAGAATACTTTAAGGGAGGGTCATACATACACATCAACAGACTTTTTTTTTATTACACATAAAGTTACTTGAAGAAAAAAACTTTTGTTTTTACCTCAATAAAGCCATTAAAAATAGTAGTTCTCCATGCAAGGCCAACTTTCCCAATAAGAGGCAGGTGCTGTCTGTTATTGTTCAAATTTATCACCATGAACTTCGCATATCCATTCTCAATGCACTCTGAAACGATTTAAGATTAGTTTAGTCACTGCGCTTCAATGAGAAGAGGACATGTCTAGGCAGGCTACTCCTTAAATATGCCTCGTACTGTGAACTTCTACTCACTGAGGACACAGCACACTCTATCGTGAGGATCTCAGAGACTGGAGGACAGATGTGGGGGTCTAAGGAACAGATGTGGGGGCCAAGGTGAGCGGAAATAGATCCAGTCACTGAGAGAGAGACAAAGGCTCAAGCTTCACTGGCGGTGTTGGCTAGCGCTCCATCAGAGAAAAAACTATCAAGGAAGGAAGGCTCCGAATGTCTCCATCTACGCAAGCTCCATCAGAGAAAAAACTATCAAGGAAGGAAGGCTCCGAATGCCTCCATCTACGCAAGCTCCATCAGAGAAAAAACTATCAAGGAAGGAAGGCTCCGAATGCCTCCATCTACGCAAGCTCCATCAGAGAAAAAACTATCAAGGAAGGAAGGCTCCGAATGTCTCCATCTACGCAAGCTTGCCCCACTGCTTTTGGGCCCGTGATGAATACAGACTGTAGAGTACATGTATGTATAGAGTACATGTATGTATAGAGTACATGTATGTATAGAGTACATGTAGAGCTAGCTAAGACCCCACCAGCCCCTTTAAGAGCACACCCCAATGACCTGAAGGCCTCCCCACAAGCCCCACTTCTGATGAGGTTCACTACCTCTCAATAATGCCAAGTTGAAAACCTTGACTTTTAAAACACAGGAGCCCTTAGAAGAGGGGTCATTCCAGATCAAGGCTACATTCCAGATCAAGGTCATGCTGTCAGTCATGAAAATGGAAAAGGATAAACACTGATAAGTTTAAGGAAAGAGAGTCAATTATGTCCAAAAAAGGAACTCAAGTGGAATGGAGAGAGGAGTGCTGACCAAAGGAAGGGTAAGGAGCAGGTAAACAAGAGGGAGGAAAGGAAGAAACCGATTGCACGCTCTCATCCGTGGCCCCACTGTCCATCTTGACAATGTATCCTTTTAACCAGCACCATGACTTTGTTCCCTTTCCTCCAAACAAAGTGGTCTTGTTTCTTCTGCAAACCTGTGTGAGCTCTGGCTTTCAATTATTTGGACGTAAGGCACAAACACCTTGTCTAGACTCTGACTGACAGTCCATGAGAGTCTTCAACAAGAAGAGAGCAGGAAACAGAAGTTCCCTATAGCAGCTGTGTCAGCCTCGCCCCGAGGTCTCTGCGTGTAACACACTTCACATACAGCTGTGACTCTGGTGGGCCCCAACAAGGTAGTCCTTCAAAACGTCAACATCACCTGCATGTGTGTCAGTACCCTGCACTCCATCCTCACCCTTCCTCTTTCGAGACCTCCACTGCACCCTGGCGTTTCACTACATGCAACAGTTTCTGCATGCTAAGATCTGCTTTGTCAAAAGCAATGCTCTTTGGAAATAAAAGCCATAACCATCTGAGGCATATTAACAACGTGGTAATAACATATTTTCAGCTAAGAAATAAACGTAACATAGAAAAGGTGGGGTGTAAAGACTGTGGGGAGAATAGGTTGATTGGTAATTGATTTTTCTAATGCACAGAGAAGAGCACGAAGGGGTAAAGATTAGAATGGACAGAAGCAGGAATCACCAGAGTTGTCTAAAGAGAGAAGCCCAATAAAGGAAACCAGACTCAAGATTCCACCTGACAGGCAAACGGGGTAACACAGAGCCACATAGAAAGAGCAACAGCAACCACCTCTCACACAATGAACTCAAAGCTATTCTATGTAGTATTAACCAGTATTGACTAGGCTACAGATACTACAAAGGGACAATCAAAAACACAACAGTATAATTATTAGGTCCTAAGGATCAAACAGGACCGATTGGTACTGCCTCTTAAGGAGAGAAAACCTTTAGTGTTCCTCATTCCCTGTAATGTTCTGACATAAACAACCCACAGACATATGCATGGTTTTTCTACTTTTTTTTGTACTTTCTAGCTAATTAATTTTAGACACCTTTATTATTTCTCAAATCTCCAAAAGAGAAGAAACTCAAGTCCCTAGACTCAGATGGAGAAGGTGGAATATAGAAAGACGGGCCCCAAGCACTGTAGGGCAGGAGTGTTCTCCTGGGCCTCTGTGTTACAGAGGCAGAAATGGCACAGGTGAGGCTGAGAGGAGGAGAGCGACCTCTTCCTCTACATCTAGATGCCACAGAGAGACAACTTCTGAGTCACTGCGTGGTCTCTACACCTGTCCTGTAACTGGATCTATACAGAGAGATACATACATATGCAGCAGGACTTTCCTAAGGTGATGCAATCACTGCAGGTTAAAGAGATATAAGCACTAGACTCTCAACCACTGGTCAATTGAGTGGAGTCTGAAGCTTGCTTTTGTAATTGCTATGCTTACAGGTCCCAGCTGGCATTTTCCTAGGTCTCATTTCTACTTTCCATGGTTTTGCACCAATCTCCTATCAGTTCAGTCCACCTGAGTATAACTTATTTTCTAGACAAGCCCTCCCTCAGTTTAGAAAAAAAAATACATGGATACTTTTGGGAGGGGTCTCTAAGCCTACTCTGTTCTTGCTTAGCACACTCTTATATTCTTGACAGCAACAAGTCAGGATGGTGGAGCACTGGGAAGAGAAGTGAAACCTGGCTATCAAGTATCCTCTTCATGTGGCTTCACTAACTCAGGGGTGAGTTCATGGCACACCAACCCCAAGCAGATGCAATGAGACCCTCAGGAGTGGAAAAGATGCCTCAGACACAGGACCCAAAAGCCAGGGAGGAGAGCTAACTAGGAATGAAGCTGACCGCGAAAGATCAAAATAGGACAAGAGATGGGCTGTCTTGGCATATGCTGTCTAGACACATCCTGTCCCATGATGGACGTCAGTGGACCTGCATCAAAGCACACCTGAACTAAGATGTACCTCTGAATTCCTCAGCAGAATGAAATGGTTTGTTAGGTTGTGATAGGCTGTGGGTTTTATAGTTTTTAATAAAAATTTTAATAAAAAAATTACCTGACACAGAATTTGGGTTTTTTCTTCTAAAATAATTTTGACATGGAAAGCACAGACAAATCTGTGAGTAGAAGAGGAACTGACAGGAAAGCAGCTTTGAGATGATGAAAGAGACAAGAGACAAATGGCTAAATAAAGGTCTCAAGCAGGCAGGAGTGGATATATTTAGAAATTGGAAAGTTCATTTTGGAAAGAAGTGGGACAGCTTTTCCTCTGAAACGGGAAAAAGCAAGACTGAAAAAGATCTGTGACAGGTGAAGATGTGGCGGCCGAGGAGATAGGAAGCAGGAGGGCAGGAGGGCAGGAGGGCAGGAGGGCAGGAGGGCAGG
>PVIU01023386.1:0-27514 GCA_004026605.1 Ondatra zibethicus
CTTCAATAAGGCTTAAAGTATAAGTAACTCAGATATGTTAAAAATGGCAAAATATGTGTAGGCAGAAAACAATAGGCAAATCTAGCAAGATTAGGAAAAATACATATTATTTAAGCCCTTTGATTTTTATGTTTTTATTCATGCTGAAGTACTTACTATAGGAAAATTTGGATTTATCATGTGTTATAGTTCCAGTAGAATCAACAAGTATAGTATATTCACTTTAGTAGAATTAACATTTCATTTGTCATTTTTTTTGTTAGAAAAGCAATCTTTGTCCCTCAATTTGTCTACTACATAGCATTTTGAAAGACTAACAGTAGTAAAGTTTCCTTGTGAAATTTTTACACTTTGTGCTTTTTTTTAACATTGTTACTTTTCAGAAAGGAAAGAATTGCCTACAAAACTGTTATCAAACACTGACTGATTTGGAATTAACTTTTACTGCAGATACTGAAAAGTTTATTGATAAATTTAACCCAAATTAGAAGGGAATATTTTTGGATAAACATGATGTTAAAGTACTTTCAATGTTTAATGCTGTTTGACACACAAGTAATATGAAGATGGCTCATACACGCACATTGTCAATCATATTAAGGGCAAGTAGTGAGATATCTATTCCCACACAAACTTGCAGGTACATTTTTCTGTGCCAAACCTACATTCCTAACATTTTATGGCTTGTATGTATTTGCAAAAGAATATAAATTTTCTGGAACCCATTTAACTATGTAAGTAATGAGCTTTCATCTAAAGGTTATTTGGAAGTGATTACTTTGCTATGAAATTTACTGTTAAAATAGCTATCAATTGAAAAATCTAACCAAGCTCAGGAAATTCATTCCGAGTTATTAATATACTCAATTAAACTCTGGCTTTTAGAATAATATCAATACTTGGTAGAGTCTGTGTGACAACTGTGTTTCAGTGACACTATGTGAAGTCCCATTGTATGTTAGAAACAAAGATATTATTAATTTTGATAGTGCATAAACCTAACTTTGAACAGCAAGTAAGTAAAATGTGAATATATTGACATTTTAGTCCTATTAATTTACTTATATCAAAATATTCAATAAAAATAAGCACAATATTGAAAAGGAGAATTAAAACATCTTTAATCCTAGTTGTCCTGGAACTAGCTCTTGTAAAACCGGCTGGTAAAAACTCATGGAGATTTGCCTGCCTCTGCGTTCAACAAGTGCTAGGATTAAAGGCATGCACCACTACCATGAAGAAACAGAGTAGTAAAGAAAATTCATTAAAAAACCCAAAATATTTAATTAATTCTTGAATCATGGCATTGTGGTAAACAAGTATATTTCCAACACTCAAGAGAATGAAGTGGGAGAATCACTTATCATTGTTAGGTAAGGAGTTAGGTCCAGTAGAAACTGACAATTAGATGTGGGCAAGTTTGAGGTGTTGAAATAAGATATAAATATAATGACAAAGGTCATGGTCAATTGGAGTTCAAAATATACAGTGATAGTTCCTCCAGATAGGCCAGCTGAGGATTATAAAAACAGATATAAGGGGCAAAGGATTATAGTAGTCTATGCTAGCTATGTCAGATTAAAACAAATTCCAAGATTCACATCTGAGGGAGCATGTTCAAAGTGCCCGTAAAATCTTCAACTTCAGGTTACTTAAATCCCTATACATATTCTTGAATCTTATACATCTACTTGTAACAGATGAGCTTTTAAAAAAAAAGCACACCCCTTTTCCTATAAGTGCCTATTATGGGTGAGGTATAGGGAAAGACATACAGTAAGAAGGAAAAAATAAATTCCATGCCTTTCAAGATCAATGCTTTCCTGAGAGAGTCAAAAAGGTCTGGCATAATCCATCTGAGAAATGGATGGGGGATGGTAAGTGGGGAGATGGGAGGCTGGAAAAGGAGAAGGAGGGGGGAACTGGGGTTGGTATGTAAAATGAAAATGAAAAAAAGATCAAGGCTTTTGTGGATTGGTATACTCTTTTTCTGAGGAATATATTCTTCCTTCTTTGCTTGCTCGATTTAAACTCTCTATTGATTATCTTATTGCTGTGTCTTCTCTGAATTCTTCACTTTAGATAGTATAAGAAGTAAGACTGCTGCTGGTGTTGAGACTAGAAGAAACTGGAGACATCCCTTATTTCCTTATCTTCTGGTGCTATGACTTGGGTCAATTTTCTTTTTAATTTAATTTTATTTTATTTTTTATTAGATTTTTTTAAAAATATCAATCCAAATTTCCACTCCCTCCACTCCTTCCATTCCCTCCACACACCCTCCTACCCCACCCCCTCCAATCCTAAGAAAGAGCAAGGCACCCTGCCCTGTGGAAGGTCCAAGACCCCCCCCACACACACACACACTACATCCAGGCTGAGCAATGTATAACTGGAGACATCCCTTATTTACTTATCTTCTGGTGCCATGACTTGGATCATTTTTCTTTAGCTATAAGGCAAATCAAGTAGGGCTCCACCCTTTCCTCCATGCTCCATTCTTCCTTTTCCTTCTCCTTTTCTCTCTATCTCAGCACTCTGCTTGCTCTGCATCTTCTCGCTATTCTTAAAAGTAGATTGCTGTTTGTTTACTTTGATATAATATGCTTTTTCCCATATCCTTCTCTGGCACAAACACACTACTTTGATAGTTCTTAAACTCTCTAATATCTGTACCCCTTAACTTAATCTTTTTTTTTACCTAACTTTCCCTCTGGGCTTTATACATTTTATTTTTTTCCATACATTGTTTTGTTTTATTTTTCCATTCAAAAACATAATTAAAGAAATAAAATTTTTACCTTTCTTCCCCTTCTCCCGGTCCCCTCCCACTGCAAACACATCTGCTGCATTTCTTACTTTGACCTGAGAACTTAAGGACTGCTTGCTTTGGTTGTTGCTTGAATGACATCCACTGAGAACCTAAAATTAAGTCAAACCTTGCCTACTTTTACTCCAGATGAAACCTTTTGTTTCTTCACTGTGAGTCTCCCAAACAATTTTGCAAGTGGACTTAACTTCATAGATAAGTTCTATGATTTCTTGAAGTGAGAATAAATAATGATATTTATTCTCAGGTCTGTATAATGGCAATTTAAAAAAAACACAAGTGTTCCTTCTTTAATAATTTTCAAATAATTATCATCTCTACTGTCATTACCTATTTCCAAAAACTTAATTTTAATTAACTGACTTATATTCTATTTCGTCTTTATTTAATACTGGCACTTGTGTATGAGAAGTCATGGAGATAATTTGAGGTTCATATAGATATTGTCCTTTAGAGAGAATTTACTTTTAATTTTATCCATCAATACAGTGGCAGATCAGCTTAATACAATGAATGATAACATTGTTAAAAGCTGACCTTTAATATTGGTATTAGCTAGTTCTTTTATGATTTAACAAGCATGTAGTCCATCACTGCTCCCATCTAGAAGCTTGTCTAGCCAACAATATCCATTTTTTCACACAGTTATATATGATTAATGAAAACCCTGGTCAAACCTTAGGTTCCCCTCAATTTCTTCTCTGCCTCAGCTAGTTGGCATATTATTTAGAATGGATAAATATCTCATAAGGTCAAAAGAGCAACAAAATGGGTTATATTCCTCTTACTTTTCCTTATCTATGAGATTTCAGATTATAAAGTCTACCCTGGTTTAACACAGTTTTTTTTTTGGGGGGAAGGGTTGGAAGAGTCCTGGTTCACAACTCCAGTTACAGTCCATTATTGGTGGGAAGTCAAGGCACCAGGAACTTTAGCAACTAGTAATACGACATCCACAGTCAAGAGGGCAATGAATGTATACATGCCAGTCATCAGGTAGCTCTCCTCTTTTGGAGGGGGTCTTGAATGGTAATGTTTATTCTTTTTTATTCATTTTACATACCAACCACAGTTTCCCCTCTCTCCTCTCCTCTCTCCCCCTAATGTACCCCCAACCCACTCCCTATCCACTCTTCAGAAAGGGAAATCAACAAAGCCTGGCACATTAAGTTGAGACAGGATCAAGCCCCTCACCCCTGTATCAAGGCTGAGCAAGGCATCCCACCATAGGGAATGGGCTCCGAAAAGCCAGTTCATGCACCCGGGATAAGTCCTGGTCCCACTGCCAGGGGCCACTCAAACAGACTAAGCTACACAACTCTTGCCCACATGCAGAAGTCCTAGTTTGGTCCCATGTCGGCTCCCCAACTGTCAATCTAGAGTCCACCAGCTCCCAGGAGCTCAGGTCAGCTGTCTCTGTGCGTTTTCCTGTCATGATCTTGATCCTCCTTGCTCATATAATCCCTCCTCTCTCTTTTAGACTAGACTCCAGGAGTTCAGCCCAGTGCTTGGCTTTGGATCTCTGCATCTGTTTCCATACTGGATGAAGGTTTTTTGATAACGGTTAGGATATTCACCCATCTGACTGCAGGGGAGGCTAACACCTTTATCCCAGCACTATGGAGGCAGAGGCTGGTGGAGCTCTGTGAGTTCAAGGACATCCAAATCTACACAAAGAAACCCTGTCTTTAACATGGTTCTAATGTCAACATACAGGAGATTTACTTTTTTTCCTCTAGAAGCTTTAGTTATTCTTGTGGGATGGTATTTCAGTATGTCTTTGTAGCATAATTTGAGAATTTTTATGGGTCATAAAATATTCTATGATAATTTACCACAATAAAATAAGATATGGTATTAGGTCAAGTTAAGAAGATGATCTCTAGAAATATGAATCCTCTCTGCATATGAATAGAGACAATAAGTACTGGAGAAAATGCTCTTGAAGAGGACCTGAGTTCAATTTCTAGCTCCTACACCTTGTAGCACATAACCACCTATAAGCTAATACAGATCCAATGGGATCTGGTAACTCTAGTCTCCATGACTACTGGCATTCACATATGCAAACACATGTGTATCAATAATTAAAAATAAATACTTTGAAAATAGAGAAATTAGTTGTCCCTTATTTACCCCTACACTTAATTATCCTGACAAGAAGTGTATAAGGATGCCAGGTGGTGGTGGCACACACCTTTAATCCCAGCACTTGGGGGGCAGAGGCAGGTGAATTTCTGTGAGTTCAAGGTCAGCCTGGTCTACAAGACCTAGTTCCAGGACAGATAGGTCTGTTACACAGAGAAACCCAGTCTCAAAGAGGAAAAAAAAAAAGAAAAAGAAAAGGAGGAAAGAAAAAAGTCGTGTGTAACGAAAAGGAAATTAGAGCTTTTGTATTTATATCACACAACAGTATTTGTCAGACACTGACTATCATGCAAGTATTGAGCTATAATTATTGAATATTCTCATGTATAACCAACCTTCAAAACAATTCTGAGAAACAAATACTGGAAAAAATATCAGTGATGATGAAGCTTTCTAGCATACTCAATCATCACACACACACACACACACACACAACCTCACCATCTCACCATGCTATTCAAGTTGGCTTTGAACTCCTGGGCTCAAGTGTCCCTTTTGCCTCAGTCTGCCAAACAGCTGGATCCATAAGAGATCCCTGTGCCTAGATTACCACCAAATGTTTATTTAGTACTTACTATATTTTTGAAGCTAACAATCAATATAAAATGATGTAGAATAAAACTTGGCCACGGGAAGCATAAAATCCAGTTAACATATCATATAAACACTAAATTTAAGTATTTTACTTGTTTAAATAGCTCAGTACTTTGTTAAACTTTGAAGGAAATAATTCTCTTATTTGTCTTTTCACTTTTATGTCTCCTGGAATGTATACATATAAGACAAAATTTCAAATGATTATAAAATTAAAATAACCTAACAAAGCATAGTATACCAATTTCTTCCATATCTTCCAAAAATAAATTTTTACTTATCTTTTCTTCCTTTTGATATTTATTGAACACTGGCTACCATGTATGTGAATTTATTGTCTAATGGAAGCATAAGAACTATTAAGAAAAAAGTTCCCGTGTTTGATGGACTGCTGGAGAGATGACTAGGTGAATTGGAAGTTTATACAAATGAATGACTGCATGAATGAATAAATGAATGAGTGAATCAAATATTCCTTAAAAGAGAAACTATATTTGGATAATAGAAAAAGCTAGGGGAGTAAATCCTATGTGGAACAGGCAGTATGATGAAGAGCTTAATATTAAGTGAAATAAACATGAAACTAAATGTTCTCCTTCAGTAGGAGAAATGAGTACAACATTTTGATGATAATGTAAGGGGCATACATATACATGTATTTGAACAGGAATATTTTTTTAAAAAATGTGTTAAAATTATTGTAAAAAGACTAAAGATTGAGTAGGTTAACTTTTAATATTTCCTTTCTCTTAACTTACTATACAAGTGATGGGTTATAAGAAGAATGAAAGGAGAAAAGGGTCAAATATAAACTACCTAGATTATCAACAAATAGATGAACTTTAAAATTTCAAAGAAAGATTGCAATTGGTACTAATTTTTGAACAGAAATGAAAAATATTTAATAAAATTTAAGATATATATATATATAGTATGTGAAGAGAGATATTTTATGACTGAATGATAAAACTAGATTATTCAGTCTCTACAGTCCTTACTAGAGAACAGTGAACATCTGAAGGATTCAGAGAAGCGCAATAGCATTTTAGAACATTTCAGCAATGAGGGCAAATTCTGATACAATGGTAAAGGAATTTGAGGTGACAACTCAATTGGGTCACTGAATATTCTGCATACTTATAACAAAATATAGATCTGCATCTCAGTGTTGAAATATGAGGGTAAAGAAAAGAGGGGTTGTATGCATGTTAGTGAAGATAAATGTACTAAACTTGATAAGTAAATGCATCAGAAATATGAATGGAGAACAGCAAAACAAAGCTATGTCTTACCTGTTCAGAGAAATGTTTCAGTAATGTGATATGTTTAATGAGATGATTTTTCACACTGGAAAATTCTGACATGCAATCAAATGGTGGCCTGCCAGGGAAGGGTGACAAAAAGATTCCATCAATCAGAGTTTCTTTGAATACAGTATCTTTATTCCTTAGGAAACTGAAACTTGTAATTTAAATTATAGAGCATTTTAGATAATGTGCAAATAGCTATATTCTAGAACATCACAGTAGTATATCAAGCATATAACAAATTTAAATAGACACTAATAAATGTGGTATTTCTATAGTCTAAAAAGAGGGAAAGGTGGTAAGAACACAATTTTTTATACTTATTCCCATGTTCAACTTATTGAAAAAAGAAAGTTTAAAGGTTGAGGTTTATCTTCTAACATTTCCTTTCTCTCGATTTACTTACTATATAAATGACTAATTATATAAAAAATGAAAGGAGGAGAGGCCAAATATAAATTATATTATTCATAAGTAGATGAAACAAAATAAAAATGATTTTATTTGGTATTACTTTAAACATAAATGAAAAAATTTATTAAGATAAATTAAGATATAGCTAAATGAAAAGTTTGGGTCTTCCAATTTATATCTAACATAGCTTTTAACTTTCGGCTACTGTGAGGCCTCCATGAGATGAAACCCCAAAAACATATGTTTTGTGTGGAAAATATCTTCTACTTCAATTGAATAACAGGTATAAAGTGAGGTTTAACTCAGTGGTAGAGTATTTCCTTTTGTAAGACCTTGTATTCAAAATGTCTGGAATAAATATCTTTCAAAATGAACAATAATTTTAAGGTTGTCTCTATAAAACAAACCAGAGAACACTATGGTGCTGAGTTTGTATATATTCCCACAATGAATCAGCAAAAAAAAAAAAAAAAAAAAAAAAAAAAAAAAAAAAAAAAAAAAAAAAAAAAAAAAAAAAAAGAAAAGAAAAGAAAAAAGAAAGAAAATGTATAGTTCCCTCTAAATTTTTAGATTACAATGACTGGTGTTTGAATAAATGTCATTTCTGAGACCTACATCTAAAGACTGTTATCATGGGCAAAAATTCAAATTACCTCTTTAAAAGTTATAATAAAGGCTTTTTAAAAGAGTTAACTAGAGCTATAATTAAGCTTTTACCACTAATGTGGTAAAAGTATTCCAGGAGGCTCTATAGGCCCATCACCTGCAACTATATCCAGGGTCAAATGTGCTCCAAATTCTTGGGCCATTTTCACCCCATTTATTTTTAAGGCCAAAACTTTTGAACAAGCAGAACTAACTCCATAATTCTACTACACCTCTTAATTTTCACCATAAAATGGTCAATATCTGTTTACTTAAAAATATAATTTTAGATACTTATGCTTAGGTAACTGGTACTCAATTACTTTATGTTACTCCAAAACAAATTTCTATATTTTTTTCTACCTCAAATCAGTGAAACCATTTGCAGTTTAGATGGCAAATGGAAACATAACACAATGATATAAGCATCACCAAGATTCTACGGTTTCCATGTTATCATAACGAATAAAAAACTTTTAAAAGCTAAAAACTTCTACAATGAACTTTAAAATGTATCTTGCTACCAGTAACAAAACATTAAAATGATGTTCTATCTTATAAGCTTATAGTACTTATAAATCAATCTTTCATTTGTAGGTCATTTGAGATAGTTCAAATAACTCATTATTAAAGTTTAAACCTTTTATAACTATACCCTTCAAAAAGGATAAATTATTCATGGGAAGAAGTCAGAGAACCAGATTTTATCATTTTGATCATAATAATATTAGGTTTTAAATTCCTGAATTAACTTCAGTTCTCCAACATATTTTATTGTCTTTTTGTACAAATAACTAACCAGGTAAGTAAATCCTTTTAAAGTAAAGTTGAAATAATTATCAGGTCTCATGCATTGATCTGATTAAGAAAAGCTGAGCCAGGTAAAAATATGTCACATTTTGAGAAGATTTCAATATTATAACTAATAATGAAAAAAATCACATTTTAATTACATCATTTTAAAGTCATAGAAAGGAGTAATAATTTAGGATAAATAATAGCAATTATTTTCTGCAGGATTTAACAATTAAATTACTCTAGTTGACCCTTTGAAAAGATAGTTGGTAAGCAAACACTATGCAATTGTTTTAAGACCATTTGTTTATTTGTTTTATTAAGACAATGTAGCCCTGCAGGCCTTGAAACTGGTATGTAGAGCAGGCTAGTCTCTGTTTCCCAAGCGTTGGGATTAAAGGCATACATCACCATGCCTGGCCAAAGCCCTGTTTCTATCTTCTAAAAAGTAAGTGATATTAGGTCCTGACAAAAACGCTAAAATATACTTACTTTCCAAGAAACTCTGAAATTTCTTAATTTAAAGTAAAAGAAATTTAAAATATTGATATGTTGAACTTAGGAAAATATGATTTTCAACACGAATCCCTCTTACTTAGTCATCACTAGTTATTAAGCCTGAGTCTAGGAATAAAAAAATACTATAAAATTTTAATGTTTTCAGTTAGAATAAAGACCAATCTAAGATGGTATACTACATTTGAAAATGTTGTAGGTAGTTGAGGTCATTTTCTATAGATTAGTTTTCTGTGAAATACAGGTGGAACCACACAAGACCTTTCTAATGTTACCTGGTTCCACTGATGAGTATATATGTCCTTAATATTGGAAATTAGGTGAAAAAAATGCAAAAGTGACTTTTAATACTGATACTATGATGAGAGCTTTGCAATCTGACTACTTTAACAAAATGGGAAAACCAAATAAATTGAATTATCAAATGTTAATTTAACAGACTATAAACATTTGGGAAGTCTTTCTATTCATCTTATGGCTATCTTTATTTTAGGGTCAATATAATTCTTTCCTTAAATTCAACTTATTGCAGAATACTTGCTTTTTGAGTATGCTTCCTGTGCTTAACTTCTTTCAGATGTTTTATAGATAGTTGCTTATAATAAGGTCAAATATAAAGAGAGTAAAGTAACTGCTAAGTTTGTCAAATTTCCTCTGGTATTATTTAAAATTTCCTTGAACCACTGGAGAAACTTTGTCTTCATTCCTTATGTATGTGAATAAGTTTGTTTTTCAATCAAGTATTAGTTGAAAAAGAGAAAGGATTCAGAAAGGTAACATGTATTATAAAGGTGTAGCTTTTTGTCAATCAAAACATAGTATCTTTTTTCTATGTCTCTCCCTTCTTTTTCTTATCTGAAAAATATAATACCTAAAGGAAGCCAATGGCATAGGAATCTGTGAGATGACTCCTTTGTACATAGAACAGATATTATAGTTGTTGGTCAAAACAAAAGTATAGAAATCTACATACTAATACTGTTAACTAAATATTACTACCAAAACAAAATTATAAATCATTAGTTTTATTTCACTAGTCTTTTCTTATTAACACAGAATTTTAGAAACAGCACTAACTCAAGTTAATTAAAAGTTCATAGTTTAATTAATACTCATAGAAAGAGCATTTTTGCTGCAAAAGGCCAGATATGATCATTTACTAGTTTGGTGTAACTTCTGAGTATTCCTCAAAGACTGTATAAACTCCACTGCCTTTTTAAAAGTGTGAGTGTAATTTAACCTATAAAGAGAACTCAAGGGGAACCCTCATTTAAAAATACTACTTTTGTTGAATTAATTGTAAAAGTCATACGATAAAATATTTCTTAATTTAACTATCTTGATCATCCTAGGGATATAATCATGCCATCAATAAAATGGCTGTAAACATATTTAAAAGAAAGCATGGAAATACAATCTATTCCACATCTAAGATTTCTGAGAAGAAATAAAGGGGAAAAAACAACTGTGTCTTGAGTTTAAATATCAGATATTAGGAATTACCTTTCCAGAATGTTTAATATCATCTTGACAATATTAACCAGTTCAAGGGTAGCTGTAATAATCCTATCAGGTGGCTGTTCATTAGTGCCATGTAGACTACGTGCCAATCTTCTTTCCGATATTGTGACAAGAACACGATCAATAGCATACTCAAGTTGTTCACTTTCTTCTCCAAATGTGGTAGGCATCTTTTTGATATTCTGAAATTAAAGTGGAAGTTTGGGTGCAAGAAATGAAGAAGTACTTTCCTAGAACATTATAAAAATGGAATAGATCCAATATCAACATCATTCAGTCAAAATAACATATGAAAGATGCAAAATTATCATCAAACACTTTTCATTCTTTAGACATTTTTCTAGTAATAATCATATCATCCATGGCAGTCATCAAAAAAAGAGAGAATAAAGTCAGGAATGTTTTATAATGTGACAAAAATTAAGCTACAATTAATACTTACTATTTCTTATAATGAGTTAGTATACATAATTCATGCCCTGATAATGCACAATCTGTTGAGGTAATATGCCCTACAACACTACTATATAATCTAGATAGATTTTTTACAGATTTAAAATATAGGAAAAGGGATACTTAATTTCCATGTATGTTCAAGCACTAGTAATTTTCTGTAGAATATTATAAGAATTACTAACTTAAATATACACAAACTAAAAGATTCTTAATTGGGTTTTGTTACTTCAATCTATCAAATAAATGTGATTTGCATTAACATGTATAAACACACTCATTCATTTTTATCCAGAGCCTCATCAAACAGCTATCAGAAATGAGTATAGAGTTGAAATAATGACTCCACATGGCCTCCACTTTAGGAAACATAACTTTAATTTCCATACATATATAATAAGTCCAAGATATAATAAGTGCTTTACTAAGTGCTGAGATGATCTGTTTAAAAAGAATTTCTCTTTTAGTGTTTGAAAATCTGAGGACCAGTGATGGGGGAAGAGCCACTAGCCAATCACATCAAGTTGGGGTGTGGCTACTGGGACCCCAGGTAGAAAATCAGAACACAGGTACGCGCTCTCTCCATGCGGTGTCCGCCAGGAGGATTGGATCACGTCTTGGGACTCAAAAAAAAAAAAAGAAAAGAAAAGAAAAGAGGGATATTTGGATGATGGGATAAAAGATTGTATTTATGAGATTACTGTTTTTAGACAATTATATTGGTATAGATTTCTGTATATTGATAAAAGTTAAATTATATTAAATACTGTATACATGTATGCTTCTACCTCTGTTTGAAACATTGTTTATGTATTGATATATATATTTACCATACTGCAATGTACATTACTACCTCTGATTAAGATACTTATACATTGTCTATGTTTAAAAGTCATCGTCCTCATTTATTGCACAGTTGTTTATTATCTTAGTCTTTAAGTTAGATAGGTATTGAGAATTATAGATCAGTAGTCATCTATGTTTGTTATATTTATAATTAGACTAATCAGGTTCTTTAGATACATAGAGATTATATTCAGTATAGGTAGATAATCTTCAACCTCTTCAAGGAGCTGTAAAAAATGGCCTTTAATATAATCTAGAGTTTCATAGTTTCGCGACAATGAGACGCACTCACTCCTGGTAACACCAATCTTTTCCCGAGAAAATGTTGAGCACCAGAAACACTCCATCTGGAGCCTTTCTTCTTGGCAGAACTGGCCTTTGGGCAAAGAAATACCCATACCTCAACCACTAACAGAGATACCGAATATCCGTAAATGGATTAAACAAAACTGTCATATCCTGCCAAGACAGGGTAAAATAGTTTTAAAAAGTTTCTTACTCTTAAAAACGGTATGTCAGTTACTTTAGGCCTTAGCCAAAGTTGGTCGCTTCAACATTGCAATTGAGACTTTGGGTGACTGCTCAGGTAGTCAGTTGTCTCTGTCATTTGTTGCACATTGTGGAAGTTTCCCAATTACACTTCCTGTCCACTCAAGTAATATTGTTTCCCTTCTCAGATCTCTGATGGAGTTAAAGATTAAATAATGATAGTTACCTTCCTCACAGTTTAGCCAAGCTTAATTTCAATGTAATACTTAGACTCCTTAAAATAAAATGTTTATTAAAACTTCTGTTATGCATTCCTTACTTAATATTGCTTATTGTTTGTAATTTTGCATTTGGTGTCTGTTCCAATTGTATATAGCTATGTTGGGTTTGGATTAATCCTGTTTAGACAAAAAGGGGAGATGATGGGGGAAGAGCCACTAGCCAATCACATCAAGTTGGGGTGTGGCTACTGGGACCCCAGGTAGAAAATCGGGAGAACACAGGTACGTGCTCTCTCCATGCGGTGTCCGCCAGAAGGATTGGATCACATCTTGGGTAGAGTGAGTTCCCCTTTTTTCTTTCATTAAAAATACCTGTTTCTATTGAGCTGGCTTGGTTATTGATTTGTGCCGACTTGATAATTCATCATCAGACCAGGGATCTTTTATCATTTAAGAAACAAGTTTATGAGGTATTTGGTTCTGAGTCCAATATCAATTATATGCAGTTCATATTTACATGATTTCTATGAACCAAAAATTTAAGTACAAATCTCTTCAATTGTTACCTAACAAACCTATCATCTATTATGTGACACACTCAAATTTTCACTTTTAGCAATCCAATTTAATATTACAGACAACTTTAAAATTCATCTTATACATTTCAGATATTTAAGCATTTATCTATCTCATACAAAAGTGTTATGCCAGGTAGTGGTTGCTCACACCTTTGATTCCAGCACTCGGGAGGTAGAGGCAAACAGATCTTGGTGAGTCTGAGCCACCAAGTCTACAAAGTGAGTTCCAGGACAGCTAGGACTACACAAAGAAACCCTGTCTCAGAAACACCTCCCAAAAGACATTCGTTATTAAGGGTATGAATCAAAAGGAAATAAGAAGCATGAGGTTAGATCAATGTAGTATCAATAGTATTAGATCAATGATAAAAGTAAACAGAAGACAAACAATATGAAAGGAGGAGAAAAGACAATGTCATATAAAAATAGAATGGTGTCTTGTATACAGCTGAACAGCCAACAGTCATTTATTCTCACTTTTCAGAGCTTTGACCAGTTCTGGGTTTCTACATTAATAACCACCCACTGCAACAAGAAGCTTCTCTGGCTAAGGCTGAGAGCAATACTATTCTATAAACATTTAGAATGTCATTAATTATGTGTTAATTTAGAAAAAAATATCAGCAGATTGGTGCTTAAGACCTATGGCTTCCTCAGGCATAAGGTTTTGTTGTTGTTGTTGTTTTTGATTTTTAGAGAAAGATTTTCTCTGTGTAACAGTCCTAACTGTCCTCTGCTCTCAAACTCACTTTGTAGACCAGGCTGGTCTTGAACTCACAAAGATCCACCTACCTCTGCCTTCCGAGAACTGGGATTAAAGCATTCACCACCACTGCTCGGCCAGGCACAGGCTTTTGATCATGTTTATAGTAGCAGAAATTAATTAGGGGAGTGCAGGTGGAAGAAAATATATGCTAGTGTTTTATATCTGTAAAATTTGTATTGATGGAAAATTTTATTATAACATCTGTAGATGAGAAAAATAGATTCCTAATTTTCTAGTACATTCTTTTTCATATTTCAGACACCTTTGAAATATAAAAAAATCCCCCAATCATATACTTTATCAGTGTGCTTATGTAGATGAAACACATGTGTATGTGTATTAATACACATGATATAATCTGTGTTCTAAAGACCTAAAGTCACTCAAGTACAAATAGCATTGTTTAAAATCAAAATATTTTCACAGAGATATTATATTAGTAATCATGGGTGTTTTGCAACTTGTATTCTTCTGTTGTGTTGAAAATTGAGAACATGCCAATAGAATGTGGGATCAGAGTTTACCTACTGAGCTACACCCACAGTCAAGTAGAAAACAAGGTTACCTTAGCCCTATTACAGTATAATCCCACATAAATTTTTTAAAGACTTCATTTTAAAGAATATGGGTCACTAAAATATAAAAACAAAAGAATCCAGCCACTAGCCCATTACCAAATATACATATTCCAATGAAGAAACAGGAAAGAAAATCAAGACAACACAATACCTCAGAAACTATCGATTCCACAAAAATGGATTCCAGGATAGTGCACTAGATGAAATAATTAAAAATTTAGAAGAATGATTATGATAATAGTATATAAACAAATTCCTAAATAAATTCAAGTAGAATAGAAATAGTGGAATCAAATAGATCAGTAAAGAATATGAGGAAAGAATTAAGTATAAAAGACATTGAAAAAAAATCTCATTGAAATTTTACAAATGAGAATTTTCAGTATGCAAAACAAAAATATCAATGGAAATTATCCTTAAAGACAGAATACTGGGCATAAGTGGGAGCTAGATAAATTATAACACTGGGCAAATAACAAATATAAAATAATTAAAAGGTACAAACAAAGCATTTGAGATCCATGGATCACCACTAAAAGACCAAGCTTAAGAATTAGTCATAGTAAAGCAACGAAACAACAGGAATACATAATTGTCAATAATAGCTCTTCATGGTAATGGCTTCAATTTTCCAATTTAAAAAGTCTAACTAACAGATAGGGGAGATGGATTAAGAGAGGAGGTTAAATAGGATCAAAATAAATTTTGAAATAATGAAAATATTATTTAAAAAGAAAACAACTGACAACAAATGGTGGGAATAGTACAGAGAAAGGGGAACCACCACTCACTGTTGGTGGAAATGCAAACTGGTACAGCCACTAGGATATTGGTGTGGAGAACTTTCAAAGAGCTAAAAGTAGATCTACCACATGATCCAGCTATTATACTCTTCGGCAAATACCCGAAGGACTTGGTATCCTATGCAGACACTTGCCCAGCCATATTCATTGCCACTCTAGTCATAATAGCTGGGAAATGAAAACAACTTAAATGTTTTTTAGCTGGTAAATAATGAAAATGTGGTACATATACACAACAGAATACTATCTAGCTGTAAAGAAAAATGAAGTCAGGTAATTTTCAGGTAAATAGATGGAATTAAGAAAATATTGTAGTTAGTTAATCCAGATCTAGAAAATGAAACTCCACGTGCTTCCTTTTACCTGTAGAGCCCAGCTCTCAATCTTTAGATTTGAGTATATAACCCAAAACAACTACAGAAGCCAGAAAGTAGAAAGGAACGGTGGTGTAGTAGAAAAGAAGACACTCCACAGAGTGGTATACCAGTACACGCTGCTAGGAAAGGGGAAATGTGAAAAACTGGACAGAGATTTTAACCGGGGGGAGAGTTATACAGGGGGAAAAAGAGATAAATAACACTAAGGATGTTTTAAAGAGACATAGGGAGACATTATTTTATATACTCCCTTAAAATATGTGCGTGCATGGGCACACACACAAATATATTTGAAATTATTTGATTTTTTTTGAAATACTATAATTACATCATTTTAACTGAAACTATGCCACAGGGAGTGATAATACTCCCCCAAGAGCCATATACTATAGAACAAAATCCTTGTTACTGCCGTGTGAAACCTCTCATTGAACTGTAGTCCGAGGGTGTTCAAGAGACTTTCAAAACAATATAGGGTATTACCATTGCTATTGGTTGCCTCTTAGAACTTGAAGGTGAGACTCTATATTTTTGAAGGCACCCAAATTTAGAACACAGCTCTTGTATGAATCCAATTGTAATGATTCTAAAAGCTTCCTCTGAGGAATAGCTTTCATGGTACCAGAATGTGATATGCAAGCTGCCAAAGGAGAAAAGCATTCAGCAGTGCTATCCATATGTAAAGCTTATGAACCACACTAGCCCAGTGAGATATCCTCAGTGGTACAAAGATGGTATTTTTATCGCATAGATAACCACTGGCAATCTAATTGGATTTAAGTTCCACTCAGTAGGGAATTCATGCCTGGTGCTATAAACCTAACTAACTAACCTTGACTAGAGAGGTCATAGATCCTATAGGAGAACCTACTTTTGTCATTTTCATAAACCAATAAAATTTCTAATTGTACACTAAATACACATCATTATACCAAAAGAAAAGCCTAGTTCTGATCACTTGTCAATGAAGTCTCTTTTCCCAGTAAACTCAAGGCTTCTGGAGAGGTCCACAGCAGATGAAAATGAAGAGAACAATTGACCATGGAGTGCTGATAGAATCAAAGATACAGATCAGCTGACCTTAAAATATAAAGATTATATTGTATTACATAGGTGGGCCCAGTATAATAAGTATAAGCCTTTAAAGGCACCATTAGAAAACAGAAAATACAATTCATAAATTCCTTCAGTAATGTAGCAGGATACAAGATAAACTCAAAAAAATTAGTATCCCTCCTTTATACAGATGATAAATGGGCTGAGAAAGAAATCAGAGAAACATCACCCTTTACAATAGCGACATATAACATAAAATATCTTGGAGTAAATCTAACCAAACAAGTGGTAGACCCATATAAAAGAACTTTAAATCTCTGAAGAAAGAAATTGAAGAAGACACAAGAAAATAGTAAGATCTCCCATGCTCTTGGGTAGGTAGAGTTAACATAGTAAAAATGGAAATCTTACCAAAATCAATCTACAGATTCAATGCAATGCCCAACAAAATCCCAGCAAAATTCTTCACAAACCTCGAAAGAATACTCAACTTCATATGGAAAAGCAATGAAACCCAGGATAGCCAAAACAATCCTGGACAATAAAGGAACTTCTGGAGGCATCACAATCCCTAACTTCAAACACTACTATAGAGCTACAGTACTGAAAACAGCCTGGTATTGGCATAAAACCAGGAAGACCAATGGAATCAAATCGAAGACATGGATATGAATTCACACAACTAAAAGAACCTGATTTTTGACAAAGAAACAAAAAATATAAAATGGGAAAAAGAAAGCATATTCAACAAATGCTGTTGGCATAAATGTATATCAACATGTAGAAGAATGACAACAGGTCCATATCTATTGCCATGCACAAAACTCAATTCCAAATGGATAAAAGACCTTAACATAAAACCAACCACTGAGCCTCATAGAAGAGAAAGTGGGAATTACACTTGAACGCATTGGCACAGGAGACCACTTCCTAAATATAACCACAGTAGTACAGACACTGAGAAAATCAATTAATAAATGGGACCTCCTGAAACTGAGAAGCTTCTGTAAAGGAAAGGTCACAGTAAACAAGACAAAATGGCAGCCTACAAAACGGAAAAAGATCTTCACCAACTCCACATCAGACAGACGGCAGATCCCCAAAATATACAAAGAACTCAAGAAACTGAGAACAAGTAATCCGATAAAAAAAATGGGTACAAATCTAAACAGACAACTCTAAACAGAGGAATCTAAAATGACTGAAAGACACTTAAGGAAATGCTCAATCCTTAGCCATCAGAGAAATGCAAATCAAAACAACTCTCAGATTCCATCTTACACCTGTAAGAATGGCCAAGACCAAAAACAGTGATGGCATCTTATGCTGGAGAGGATGTGGGGTAAAGGGAACACTCCTGCATTGCTGGTGGGAATGCAAGCTGGTACAGCTGTTTTGGAAATCAGTATAGCAATTATTCAGAAAATTAGGAAACAACCTTCCTCAAGACTCAGCAATACCACTTTTGGATATATACCCAAAGGATGTTCAATCATACCACAAGGACATGTGCTCAACTATGTTCACAAAGCATTATTTGTAATAGCCAGAAACTGAAAACAATCTAAATGCCCGTCGACCAAAGAATGGATAAAGAAAATGTGGTACGCACAGCGGAAACAAATAAGTACATATTGAAATTTGCAGGCAAATGGATGGATCTAGAAAATATCATATTGAGTGAGGTAACCCAGACCCACAAAGATAAATATACTATGTACTCACTCATAAGTGGCTTTTAGACATAAATCAAAGAAAAACCAGCTTACAATTCACAATCTCAGAGAACCTTGACAACAAAGAGGATCCTAAGAGAGACATACATGTATCTTATCTACTTGGAAAGTAGAAAAAGAAGATCTGCTGAGTGAATTGGGAGCAAGGAGATTATGGGAGAGGGTAGAAGTGGAGTGGGAGGAAGAGAGGGGAGTGGAGAAAAATATATAGCTCAATAAAAACATGCACAAAATAGTTCACGAAACTGTTATAACTGAAAAAGACTCAGAAGAAATTAAAAATTAAGAGAAACATAAACTATTTTTGCCTTTTAAGATGAAGGAAGCTATGAGGCAAAGAAAGGCAGGGTGAGGCACATCCTTCAGCATCTGAGAATGGTTTCCACTGACAACCAACAAGGGAAAAGGACTCATCTCGGTAATACCAAGGAACTTGATTTTCCCAAAAGTCTGAATAAACAACGCAATAATTCTCTCATAGAACTTTGATATTAGCCTACTGAGAGTAATACTGAACATATGCATTACAGAGTTCTAAGTAGTAAATTAATATCGCTGCAAGCCATCCAGCTTTTGGTAATTTATTAAACAGCAACAGATAATATACTTGGTGATACTTGTTACTACTAAGGTATAATCCTTGACATCATCTTCATATGCCAATCCCCTCTATTCTAAATTCTATCTATATTTTGTCTTCATTTCTTAGCAACTTTGATATTTCTAACTTGCATAATATTTGAAGGTTAATTCATTTTACAAGAATGAATTAAAAGTTTCCCAAGGAGAGATGTTACACAATGCCACAAATAACCAATACTAAATACACCATCCAACACACAGATCTTGGCCTCCAGGGAGAAATATTGGCAGCATAATTTTAACAATCGATTCTTTACTATACTGATTTGTTCTGTATGACTAATGTTGTCTAACACCTTAATGTACTTAGTAACACCCAACACTGGTTACAGATTCTTATTTAATCAATAAAACTAATAACGTCTTAGCAAACCACTAAAGTTGTCTTATATTGGCTTGCTAGAGGCAAACTGTTAAGTTATAATGAGTTCTACAAACAATTTCTTACATTATTAAAAATAAAACTCAAGATCTGGAGAGATGTTTCAGTTGGTAGAGTACTTTCCTTGCAAACACAAGAGCAGGAATTCTAACCTCAAAATACACATTAAAAATAAAATCCAGGTGTCTAGCATGCTCTTAAAATCTCAGCCCTGGGGAGGCAGATACAGGCGGATCTCTGGGGCCCGCAGGCTAGCCACATTAACCACAGTTGGCTTCAGAAATTACAGACCGGTAAGAGACCTTGTCCCAAACAAAAGGGAGATGGCACTTGAGGAAAGATAGGTGAAGTACTTCTCTGGAATACTCATGCACGAACACATATGTGACATGAATCTCCATATACATGAATGTACATGCATGCAAACACACATACACACAAGTACAAACATAAAAATGTAATTAAATAGATAATACAAAAATAAAGGTAATATAACAATCAAAATTTATGACTTATTGTTTTAACACACTTAGCTATTTGTGGTTTTTAAGATATTTTCATCTACTGCACTAATATGATGGTATGCTACTCTACTTCCATTTCCAAGTCTATCAGTGGGTAGCTTAAATTCAGTCATAAAATATTTATATAGGATTAATAAGCATGAAAATTATATCTTTATTATTTTGTTAGTTATTTAGATTTATGAAAACGATCAATATTAATTGGCAAATTTTACTTAAAATGTGACATTTTTGTCTATTATGAATAGCATAAAAATATGAAGCATTATTCTGAATTTTAAAAATTTCAGTAAAAATTGATTCACATTATTAGTGATTGAGGGAATTTACATTACATATATTAATTAATTCATTTTAATCATTAATTGGAACAAAATCTCACTAAAATTTATTATGAAATTACAGTGATTAGCTGTAAGCATAGTTGGCTACATTAGGTCAAAACCAATAAAAACTTTTCCACAGTATCAGTTGGGTATATATATTTACAGTAAATACTGTATATTTCATTATTATTTTCAAATGTTATACTATACTCACTTAATGCTAGTAATATATATATATATATATATAATATTTGTCAGTTTTCTACACAGCACACACACTATGCAGCTTTTTCCAGGTGTACAATTCCTTTATATATTTATTCTTCATTTATTTTCTTTATAAGTGTGTGTGTGTGTGTGTGTGTGTGTGTGTAGGTCAGAGGGAGGTTTGTCACAACATTTTTTTTTCAGATAGGGACTCTTACTTACTTTGAAGATGAACATTTTAGCTACACTTCCTGGCTGGGAAGTAAGTTCATCATGTTTTATAATTCAGCAATTCAGCAAAAATATATGCAATATTCCCATCACCTAAAAAATGCTTAACCTTTGACTTGTCACAAAAATTTTCATTTATTTTCCATAAAGTGCAGCAATAGCCATAACATGAAAGTAAAACAATCTACAAAATGATTTATACATACGACCCAACAATGTTTTTTTTCTTTTGACTTAGAAGTTGAGTTAGAACATTATAGTAAAAGTTAAAAGTAGACTTCCTTAACAACATCTATTCTTGGAGATACAAAGCATTACAGATATCCACAAAAATTTCCAACTAATCTTCCGTTACATCCATATAGCCAAGGGTATAAGGTTTCACTATGTACCAAACATATGTACCAAACATATGTTTTTTAACCTCTGTTCCTTTGGCATGGGTTGTATTTTTTTAAGTAAGGATCGTCCTACCTCACAAACCCTTTGTTGAAGGGTCTAGTCCCATACTATTTTACAAACTAGATAGAAATTAATAACACCTTCTCTAGGAATGTTTTTGTAATTTTATTTAATTGTTTTGATATTTCTCTCTTGAAAATATATAGATGATATATAGATATATATGTTTGTGTGTGTGTGTGTTGTATATATATCCTGATGAGAAACCATCAGGTCATATAGAGTCCCCAAACAAGTTATTAAGCCTGAAATATTATGAGTGTCTGTAACAAAGTATATATTAACACATGAATAGATTTAATTTATGTAATAATGTTTTACAGTAATAGATATGAATTGTTAATATTCTGCTTTTATTGTTGCCATTATATGTTTTTACTATGGCTTGCCTCATTTTCTCTTCATCCATACCATCTGATGTTCTTAGCAATCAACAGATAGACAACTTGATTGCCTGAAGTGAAGTAAAGAAAATAAGAATGCAAATAAATGGAGAGCTAGTATTAAGGACAGGCACTAAACCTAGGAGTGGTCTAAGGTTCATCTGCTAGAATTCTGA
Organism: Ondatra zibethicus; assembly: GCA_004026605.1. Taxonomy (NCBI): domain Eukaryota; kingdom Metazoa; phylum Chordata; class Mammalia; order Rodentia; family Cricetidae; genus Ondatra; species Ondatra zibethicus. The sequence continues at coordinate 22,007 of PVIU01023386.1, forward strand.
GAAATAAACAGTTTTAAGGAGGTTAAAGCCAAGGAGAGATTATGGTAGTCAGTGTTTCTCAGCATGAGTGTCGTGACTTCCCTGGGGTCAAATGATCCTTTCAGATGGGTAGCAAATAAGATATCCTGCATGTCAGATATTTTCATTGCAATTCATAACAGTAACAAAGTAACAGTTATGAAGTAGCAAGGAATTTTATGGTTGTGGTCACCACAACATGAGAAATTATATCAAAGTGTTGCAGCATTAGGAAGAATGAGAACCACTGCTCTAGATAAATTATAAAGGAAGAAAATCTTTATGTAACACTAACAGCAATAACAAGAAGAAGAAGAAGAAGAAGAAGAAGAAGAAGAAGAAGAAGAAGAAGAAGAAGAAGAAGAAGAAGAAGAAGAAGAAGAAGAAGAAGAAGAAGAAGAAGAAGAAGAAGAAGAAGAAGAAGGAAGAAGAGGAAAAGGAGGTAAAAAACTGAGAAGGGAGGAAAAAGGTGAACAGAGAGAAATAGGAAATACAGAAAAAATTATTTAGTACCATGAAGAAACAATCCTAAAATTAATGATCACATATTAGGTATAATTTATATGATATGTTTTTTAGCATTAACATCTTTATTTACAGATAAATCTAACAGTAAGCTCTGATACACATTTATGTCGAAGGTCACACAACTAGTAATTGTCATCTGGAATTTAAACACAGACAGCCTAACTCCAGAACATACATTCTCAATCTCTATGCCGAATAATTTAGAGTCATGATTTATTTGATGTTTCCATATACTAAACTAATTTTCTGTGTCCAATATTATCCCTAAATTAAAATTAAATAACAGACAAAATAACAATATAATTCCAAATAAAATGAGCATAAAACACATTTTGGCAAAATTTCACGTAATTACCCTAATATGCCATTTAATTTTGTTTTTCCATTAGAAACTACTGTAGACATTTAAAAGTAAGCCATAATAGTATGTTAAGGTGACAAAGACTAGAAACTATGTGAATCTCTAAGAATATTTGACTTTGGGACAATGTAACGAAGTAGAGAAACTCTTCAAAAGATAGGATACATTAAAGATACTGGCCTTATTCACTTTGAATTTGAAACATCACATTTTATAATTGAACACTTACATATCTAAATTAATCACACCATGGATGACATTGAAATGTCTTTTTTAATTAATCCTTAAAATGTCAATTCCTACATATATATCTTCTATACTAAGTTGACTGTTTTTAAGTCTATGTAAAAATAATCTTTAAGGCTCTTCATCTACTTTCTTTTTTTATTCATATTTAATAATTCTGTTCTGTTAAGTACAGTGATAGCAAATGAATTAAGTGAAAACCTTTCAATGAAATACATCCATGTTTAATAGTCACTCTGTTACTTTTACTTGCTCTCTCTCTCTCTCTCTCTATATATATATATGATCATGGTAATGATAAAAATTATTGAGTAAACATATATAGTGCACACAAAAATAAGAAGTAAAACCCAAAATTCCATGGTTTATAGTTTTTATATTAAATCAAAAAGGTAAAATATTTTGTCCAAGAATCACTGAAGACTTGCATGCTATACATTACATACTCTCTTCTCTCAATCTCTCTCTCTCTCTCTCTCCCCCTACACAGACAAGAGAGAGAGGGAGGGAGGGAAGGAAGGAGAGGGAGAGGGAGAGGGAGAGGGAGGGAGGGAGGGAGGGAGAGAGAGAGAGAGAGAGAGAGAGAGAGAGAGAGAGAGAGAGAGAGAGAGAGAGAATATGCTTAATCAGTACAGGAAAGAAGAGAGACAGGAATATACCTAACTGCCAAGACATCCAAAATCCCAGTACCAAAAAAATATGAGGTGCTAGAGCTTTTAAGGAAACAGTATTAACTAGTATTCATGTAACATGAACCAATTAGCCATCCAAATGTTTCCCATCTGGATATCTGTCATACTAAAAAGATTCCATTTGACTCACATTTTTTCCACATTAAAAACAGCTGTTAATAGCAAAGACTCTTGAAACACCTTATTTACTGTATTTTCACCATGAAGTTGCAAAGCAGATTATATCCATATCATTATAATTAAATCCTTAATATTGTAAAAATTTATTTTCTTTACTTCATGCCAATAGATTTGTTTTTATTGCTGTTACAATTGCTTTCTTACCTGGTCTTCTCTTGACATAGCTTGCTCTTCAATTTTACCCTAAACGCGTGAGGAAGGGGAAACAAGACAACTTATTAAAGAAACAAACCCCAAAATAAATAGAATTTTAAAAAGAGTTTACAATAAAGAAAACATAAAATATGGCAATATGAACATTTTAGTACTATTTCTATTTTACAAACATATATATGCATATATATTAATATTATCCTATGCAATTATCTACATCTCTGAAACTATATTCATATTCAATCAATAATTTTTAAACATTAAGAATGTTTACATTCTGAGAAAAATGTAAAATATTCTTAATTGACAAAATTTCCAGCCCCAGCTTTTGACATATTTTCTGTTTAAGGTTACCGGTCCTGCTCCTGAAATGCTATGTATATGTGTTTACTTCCCACTCCCATACCCAGATAAAATTCACCTGAATCTGCAGACGTGAACCCTTGGTAATCTTATCTCTCAGAAAATAAAACCATTATGATTGTGTTCCTGGTCCAAATCTAAGAAAACTATTTAGCAGTAACAGGAAGCTTTGGGAGACTGATCATGTCATCTTATAGTTAGCAACTAGTAGTGAAAGACGGGAATGGTAGGCATAGTCAGGCACATGTCTTGCTATTAATAGAATGACATTTCCAGCAGCTGTCCAAATAGTTCAAGTCCCCCATCACAACTGTAACTTACCTCAGAGTCTATAAAATTAAGCAGCCATCAATTCTGGAATTTAAATAGCGATGAATATTTGAACAAGTTTCTACTCTATAGGCTATATGAGTGGTAAATTACCTAATAAGATAATAGTAATTTTCTTTGTTCTCAATACAGTCTTCTACTTGAAACCAGATATTTATTCAAATATTTGAACAGACATTAGTTTTTGCTATCACATATATTTGGTCTTTACATTAGACCTTAATTTCTATTAATAGGATTTGAAAAACTAGATGTAGAAGAAAGGCCAAAATAAAGGTTAATTTTGATTTCAAGGTTGTATAATGATTTCAGATTTTTTTATTGTAGAATGTTAAATAATAGAAGGATAGAAAAATGAAGATTAATCATGAGGATAAAGACATAATTACATATGGAAAGAAATATGATCAAGGCATATAATATGCATATATGAAATGTTATATTGAAATTCATCACTTATGTATAACTATTATATACTAATTTTAAGAGGAAAAGAATGAACAGAATAAAACTAAGTTGCTTTAGGAGAGAAGGTTTAAGTATTGAAAAGCAAAGATTTTAAATCTCTTTCAATATAATAACAAAGAATGAAAAAAGGATCAATAAAATGACATAAAGAAGGAAAAGATGATTAAAAAGCAAAATAGGTAATGTTTTATAACATGAAATTAGTCATGAGTGCAGTATCAAAGAAGACATAGTAAGACTATGTATGCTTTAAATTCATAAGTAATTTTATCAAATTCATTTTCATATGTACGTTTTTCTACCCACTACACTTAAAGAAGTGTTTTGTTCATTATAATGTTTGTTTTTCAAAATTTCCCATTCATTAACATATTGCTATGCAATACTCAGTAAATAAATAACATTTGGGTTGTTTTTTCAATTAAATCCCTTTGAAGCTGTTGAAATATACCTCTTGTACTGGGAAAGTCAAAAGATCAAATGATATTTCAATGAAAATTAAGCATATGCTAGGAAAGGCTTACAGGCCTAATATGAAAAATACTTTTAACTGTGTCTTTGATAACTTTCAAAGCTAAGCTCAATGGTGGTAAATTAACATGAATGAAGTTGAATCTTGAGACCAAGTCAGTTACTAATCTTTCCTTCCACTTGCTGAGCAGAAAACCATCTGCTTTGTCATCATCTAAATCACATTCCATTCTTCTAACATAGTTAAAATTTATAACCATTTGTCATAGCAACCTGGGACTTTGGCAACAGAATATGTTCTAAAGAATACTGTGCAGTAATCTCCACATTTCACAGTGTTGAGTGGGGGAAGAAAAGACTCGAGAACTTAAAATACTCCTTCTCTGACTGATTTAACTGGAAATTTTTACTGTGCTTTATTAAATAAATCTACCATGAATGTAAAGGAAGAAAGCTTTCATCTTTTTACCTAATAACTCAAGATGAGAAATACAATAAAATAAATTTTTAGATGTCTAATGTTTTACCAAAAACTTCCAAATTTATGAAACAGCATGCAAAACTGGCTAATAGTGGCATGGCAGAAGCAACAAATTATTTTATTTTTATATTTTTCAAAAATTATTATAAATACAATAATCTACACAAAATAATAGCCATTCCAGAAAATGAAACTTCACTTCTCCTCTGAGATTAGAACTTTTCACAGAACTATATTTCTACTTACAGTGATATTACTTCACTATTGTCTGTAATTATTTTCACAGGAATTAAAATTTAATTACATAACATGTAATTTTCATTAGCTGAATGGTATAACTGAAATGAAAACCCATTAATTCACATCCAAATCAATTTACTATGTTCACACTGTCAAATGCATGTGTACCCATCAACATAAACTGAGATTATCAGTAGTCAATTGCTTGTTTTGATATTGTTCTTGCTTAAGGGTGTCCCTTGCAATTAATTTATGCAGAAAATTCAGTAATAAAAATTACAAATTCAATAAAAAGAGATTCCCTATTTTATCCTTCAACGTCAAAACCATTGAGCATTTCCTGATGGCTTCGGACTAAATGGTGAAAAGTAACTCTACATCACTATGTGTCAGAAAATGTTCCTTTATCTTTTTAGAAATAAATTGATTTCTAAATAGTATCTAAAAGCTCTACTAATGTTTTTAATAATGAATTTTACTACTTAAAAATTTTTAATTATGTGTATGTGTGGATGTGGATGCAGTTATGTACATGTGAGTGAAGGTACCCTTAGAGGCCAGAACACATCTGATCTCCCTGAAACTAGAATTATAGACAATTGTGAGTTGCCTGAGGTGGGAACTAGGAATAAAACTCAGGTCCTCTGCAAGAGCAGTACCTGCTCCTAACCACTTAGTCATCTCTCCAGCCCCATTGTCAATTTCTTAACAAAAGAATGAAAAATATGAGAATGAAAAGTCAATTCCTATCTCTTCTTTAGCTAACTTAAATATGTAAATATGCTTGCTGAGTTGATTTTTAAGTTCAAATGTGATAATGATACAGTCTATAAATTAAGTTATTGTTTTTATAGGATTCAGCAAAAGTAATACAAGTAAATCATGGCTTTTTATCCTTATCCCTGCCATAATATTACACTAGGTGAACCCAAAGAAAGCATACACAGAACCTCCTGGAAGTTGGAAGCAAACAGGAT